>CANYBF010548577.1:0-12824 GCA_948192965.1 Dalechampia spathulata | reverse complement strand
ATGTTTTAAGCCTGTTGCATATGATTTTCTTATTGTTTGCTTCGATCGCATATGTGCATGTGCGATCGCGTATGATCATCACAATATCATACGCGATCGCGTATGATCCAAAAAATAAGATTTGTTTTTCTTGATTTCCGTGTTTTCCTTTTAATTATTTATGTCTGCTTGCGTGATTTGTGTGCTGATTTCGTGATTAATGCCTTCATTATTTACATTTGTTCCCTTTTATGCGCTTGGATTTGATTTTGCAGATTAATTAGGTTAATTTGAAAAGGAGGAGGATGAGTATGCATGGATGTTTAGTCGGGCCCGAGGCCCAATCACGACAGGCCCATTTGGATCCTGGAGGGAGTAATTGGGGCTCGGGCCCAAAAACTAGGACTTTATTTGCTTTATTTAATTATTTTGGTTAGGTTGTATTAAATACCCAAAATTGTTTTATGTTCTTTTATTTGCTTTTCCATTATTTTTGGGTGGGTTGTATTTAAATACCCACACTTTTATTTTTGCATTTACTTTTTCTGCATTTTATCGCTTTCTTTATGCTTTCTTTATGCTTTTATAATTTGTGTATGCCTCTTTGAATGCTTTATGCCATGCAAGAGTATGTTAATCAAACTTAAACCTAATTGTGTGCTTAGGAGCTTTCATTAAAATTAAATAAGTGAACATAGTGAAATGGAATATTAATAAATTCGAAATCCCAAACCCAAACTCTAAAGAAATTCAGGCCGCTTTCCAACACAGGAAGGCCCGGGTTTTATTTCCTAGTTTTCTAGTCATTCAATTGAATTGATGAAACAAACTAGGTGGCGACTCCATTTAATAACCTCGACGCGATCTTTCTAGGTTAAAGACCAATCAACTATGGAATCGCGCCATTGAGAGCAAGCACCACGACATCTCACGCCGAACAGCGTGCAGCGATCCCACGTCCGGGGCGCGCTACTCTTACACATACTTATGCCATATCATCTCATATGTCATGCTTATGCTATATCATCTCACATGTCATGCTTATGTCATGTCATCTCACATGTCATGCCTATGCTATGTCATTTCACCTGTCATGCATATGTCATGTCATTGTATATATCATGCATATGCCATGTTTCATGCCATGATTACTATTACATGATGTTATGCTATATCTGCTATGATTGCTACTATATTATACCTTGTTGTGTGCTTATGAATGCTCACTTGCCTAGAGTAATTTACTCGACTAAAATGGTAAAAGCAAACTTGAAACTCTGAGTGAATAGATATTCACCACTTGAACCCATCTATGAAGCGTTTAACTTAGCACTCATGCTAATGAGTCAATTAAACCAAATTTAGAACCATCTTACGACTTTTTTGAGTCCATCTCATTCCTTGAGGTAGCCCCTTGAGAAGATTGCATTTTTGCTCCAAGCATGCCCTTGGTCTGTGTATCATAAGCTTCACTATAGGTAGAGGTGAAAGCCCCTTCCATAGTGGTGACTCCATTATGGATTGAACCTAGAATCTTTAGTTCATAATTCCTTCTCTCCCCTTGGTAGTAAGGAGATTGCTCAGTTACCTACTATCAATTTCAGACCCAGCGGTGGGTTTGATATTAATGCCATTGACATATGGTATGATAGTTTAGAGGATGATTTTGTAGCTATTTAGTGTTCCTCTAAGTCTGAATTGATAGAGGTTTAGGGTTCCAAGAAAGGTGAGTTGGCCGTGACTCCTAAAGTAACCAAGCCAACATCTAAGTCTCCCAAGTAGTATAAGGGGTTAGGTGCTAACAAGATATCCTCTTGAGTCTGCAACATGACTTACAATGGTAAGGTGTTCACTCCTCTCAATCTTAAGAAGAAGTTAGATGCCTTAAAGAAGCCAATCAAGGCTAGACCTATCAGGGATGAGGCTAGTCCGAGCAGTGCTCCAGCTTCGTAACTTGCTAATAAGGTTGCTCAGCCTGATAATGTTGTCATCAAGCAGTTGAAGAAGACATAGGCTAACATTAGCATTTAGGACTTGGTGTTATCTTCCTAACAGCATCGTTAGGCTATCGTCAAGGCACTCTCTAGCATAAAGATCTCTTCATCTGCCTCTACCTTCAGCATGAAGAGTCAGTTAGTGAACTGGGAATTACGATCTAGCATGATCACTTTCTCAAATGTAGATTTATTGGTCGAGGGTATTCATCATAATAAGGCACTTTTCATCAAACTGCATATCATGAACTTCTCCACTCCTTATATCATAGTGGATGATGGTTGTGGCATCAATGTTTTTTTATCTCAAGGTGTTACCCAAGCTTGGGATCCAGCCTTTAAACTTGAAGCCATCTAGGACTATCATCAAGGCTTAGGATGAGTCTAAATGCGAGGTTATTGGTACCTTCACTACCATAATTACTGTTGGGCAGATCAAGCTAGTGGTAAAGTTTATAATTCTTAACATTTTAGTGTCAATTGCTTTACTAATAGGCCGGTTGTGGTTTCATCTGCTAGGAGGTGTGTCATCTACTCTATATCAAAAGATCAAGTTTCCACATGGTAAGAGTGTAGTTACTATTATAGCTAATGATGAGGTTGCCCTAGCTTGCATTAGAGAGGATGTTCCTCTCATGACTGGTTTTTAGGTTACCACTATCAGAGAACCTGAGTCATACTAGTATCAATCAAGTCCCACCATAGAGAAGATGTTGCACAATATGAACTTTGTGCATGACAAGGGTTTAGGCTGATACTAGTAAGGTCCGATGGAGTTCAACATCCCTACAACAATGTGGGAGGAGAGGTATTGCATTAGGTTTGATCATTACTCTTTGGACAAGTTGAAAGAGTGTAAGATGGTTGCCTTTATCTAGGTAGAGACGTATCATGACCATGCTCCCAAGTTGTATAACTCATATGACTTCTTTGACCAATAATTCACCATCTTTGGTGATGTTTATGACTTTTCAACCTTAATAGCATCCAAGAAGGTTGCTTCCATTTCTCTTACCATCAACCTTAATGATGCTTTTTAAATTTTTGAAGATATTTCTAATCTCACCACCAGTCACCTTGAGCCAAAGATTATTACAGTTACCATACTTGGGTCCAAGTTACAGAGCTTAGATATAGAGGATTTGCTTCTTCAAAAGGTTTACAAGAACATTACCATACTTTTAGATAGTAGTTTTAATGAGATTATGTATAAGGATAATGATTCCCCTATCTCTATACTTTTTTATGATGATGTAATCCCTTCAAAGTTTAATGCAATGAAATATAGCTTTGCTTATGTTTATGATGTGTATTCTGATAGCATTGTGCATGAACATGAGCATTACATGAGCATTTTTAACATTAATGCATCATACATTGAAACTATTAACATTAGCATAGATGACAGGCTTTTTCCTCTCCAGATTGCATCAAAATTTAACCCTTGATGAGAGACATAAATCATCAGAGTATTAAAACAACATATGAAAGCCTTTGCTCTAGGTTATGAAGATATGCAATGTATTGATAAAATTATTACAGAACATAAAATTCTGATTAGACTTGAGTTCAAGCCATTTAAGCAAAAGCTGCATCGGCTTCGACCAGAATGGGCTTAGAAGGTTAAAGAGGATATCCAAAAGTAGTTGGATGCCAAGTTCCTTGAAGTGTTTAACTATCCTGAATGGTTGGCCAATGTAGTTCCAGTTCCCAAGAAAGATGGTAGAGTTATGGTCTACGTAGACTACAGGGATCTGAATAAAGCATGTCCAAAGAATGACTTTCCTTTGCCTCATATTGATATGCTAGTCAATAGTGCAGCTGTTAGTGGTATGTACTCCTTTGCTGATGGGTTTTCTAAGTACAATCAGATCCTTATGGCTATTGAGGATAAGGTGAAGACAACTTTCACCATAGAATGAGGGACCTATTGCTACAAGGTCATGCCCTTTGGCTTGAAGAATGCAGGTGCTACCTACTAGAGAGCTACAACAATCCTATTGTATGATCTAATCCATAAAGAGGTTAAAGTCTATATGGATAACATGATGGTGAAGTCTCCCACCAGAGAAGAGCATCTGGTTACTCTTGATAGATTTCTCACATAAGTTAAGAAATACAGACTTAAGTTGAACCAAAAGAAGTGCATGTTTAGGGTGACATCCAGCAAGCTATTGGGTCATGTTATCAGCTTAAAGTGGATCTTAACAAGGTGACGTTGATCTATGAGATTCCTATTCCTAGAATTGAGACCAAAGTCAAGGGATTTCTAGGGCAACTCTAGTACATTAGTAGATTCATTGCTAAACTCACTACCACATATGAGCCCATCTTCAAGCTTTTGAGAAAGAACCAACTTTTGGTATGGGATAATAACTGCTAGTTTCATTTGAGAGAGTGAAGCATTAGCTCTCTAACCAGCTAATTCTACATCCGTCTCGACCTGAAAAACCATTATTGCTCTATCTAGCCTTAGAGGAGGAGTCAGTGGGTGCTATGATGGCTCAATAGAATGAAACAGAATCAAGCATGTTGTTTACTACTTGGGTAAGAAACTATTACCAATAAAGTGTAGGCATAACACTATTGAGAAGGTGCGCATGGTTATAGTCTAGGTCATTAAGAAGCTCAAACACTATTTTCAATTATACCAAGTTCAAGTGATATTTAGGTGGGGAAGCTTTCCAGGTGGTTGATTCTGCTATCAAAGTTTGATGTGTAGTACATTACTAAGAAGGTGATCTGAGGCAAAGCGATTATTGAATTCTTAACATCTAGGCTAGTGGATGACTCTGAGACTTTTGAACTGAACTTCCCAGATGAGCACTTAGGGGAAGTGAATGTCTAGAAATGGTAATTGTACTTTGATGGTATGGTCAACAAAAGAGGTCCAAGCATAGGATTTATGCTAATCACTCCTGAAGGTGAACTAATTATGCTTTGAAAGTAGTTGAGCTTTCCAGTCACTAACAATGTGGCTAAATATGAATCATGTTTATTTAGGCTTGAAGCATTACTAATGATTGATGCCTAAGATGTGGAAGTATTCAATGATGTGATGCTTGTCATTCACTAGTCCACGGTTGACTGGGATGTCAAAGAAGAAAGGCTTAAGCCTTATACCAAATACATGAAGCTCATGATTTGCAATTTTAGCTCATGTCAATTTATTCACACTTCGCATGATAAGAATCAGATGGTCAATGCCCTGGCCATGTTGGCTTTAGTTTATGAGCAACCGTAGTGTCAAGTTTAACCTATATTCATTAAGCAGTTAAGGTTTCCTTTCTATAAGAGAGAACAGGTCATGATGCTAGACTAGTAAAATGAGACTCCATGGTATGCTAATATCATGAACTTTTTGAGAATCGATGCTTATCCAAAAGAAGATAATAGACTAACAAGCTAGCTTTACGGAGGTTAGCAGCCAACTTAATCTAGCATCATGGTGTTCTCTATAGAAGAACAATTGATGGTCTACAACTTTGATGCATATCAGGGAAGGAGATCAAATTAGTCATGTAGATAGTGTACGCTGGTGTATACGAGTCCCACATGAATGGATTTGCTCTGAACAGAAAGATCCTACACCAAGGGTATTTCTGGCTTACCATGGAGATAGACTGCATATAGTTTATGCGATAATGTCATGAGTGTTAGATTCATGGAGATCTGAGTCACATACCACCAGTTGAATTACAGAAATTAATGATGTCATGGCCTTTCTTAGCTTGTCAGTCTATTGGCTTCTTTCGGATAAGCATCATGGTGTTCTCTATAGAAGAACAATTGATGGTCTACAACTTTGATGCATATCGGGGAAGGAGATCAAATCAGTCATGTAAACAGTGCATATTGGTGTATGCAAGTCCCACATGAATGGATTTACTTTGCACAGAAAGATCCTGCACCAAGGGTATTTTTGGCTTACCATAGAGATAGACTGCATATAGTTTATGTGATGATATCATGAGTGTCAGATTCATGGAGATCTGAGTTACACATTGCCAGTTGAATTGCAGAAATTGACGATGCCATGGCCTTTCTCAGCTTGGAGAATCAATATCATGGGTGAGATCCATCCTAATGCTTCTAATGGGCATTGATACATATTGGTGGCTGTTGACTACTTCTTACGCAAAAGTTAAGATAAAGAAAAATTGCTTGCTCAATCTGTTGAAAATCCACTTGGGCGGCTCATGCAAAAGTTAGAGCTCTTAAAGCAAAAAGAGAGCATCAAAATAATTGATCATAAAATCTCACTCAGGACTAATCAATGATAGAGGTTAATTCTGTGCCAATTTTAACATTTTTCATGTAAATGTTTTAATCTCATTAATGTACATGGAACATATGTTCATAAACTTAGCCATAAGTAATACTATTTTCAAATACAAAGGATTGTCTTTCTTTATTGCATGTAATTTTATTGCCTAACAATTTCTTGATTAAACACTTAATTAAGTTACTAATTAGAATTAGAGACTAATTAATCCTCACTTTAAAGCCTTAAACTCATTTGGAATCAAGATTTGTAGCTAATTATCATTGGTGAGTGTGGAATGCCTCTTCTTTTCTCATTTTCTCTTGATTTTAATGTGGGTTTTGTGAGTTTTGCTTTGTTTTTCATTGATTGGCTTCAATCATGAATGTTATAGTAGCATTCTTTACTTTTTTGTAGCTAGAATGATCTATACCAATCACATATTTGCCTAGGTATGTGATTTGATTTGTATTTTTGCTTAAAAACTCAATTTACTTTTGATTTTTGCTTATTACATGTGATACATATCATAGTATATGCATCATATATAGCCTATATGTTATGTAGATCATGCTATATATAGTACATATAGTTGTCTATTTATTGGTATTTTATGATTCTTCATACATTTTCACTTACTTTTCAATGCTAATTGAAGTTTTTAGTAGTATTAGTGGTTTCACTATAATCCTAATAATCTGAATTCATCGTATATTGATTCAATTTGGTTTCAAAATTAATTTTCAAGTTAAATGCCATTTTAATTTGATGTTTATTGCAATTTATATGATTGGACTTGAATTGAATATGTTTTCTATCTCTAATTGATGTTTAAATGATATTAGAGTCCTTTAATTTCATTTCCTATGATTGATTTATGTTGATTTTACCATTAAATCAATTAATTTGCTTCTTTCCTTAATTACATGCCATTTAATTATGTTTTAATATATCACTTGACATGTTTTGCTTAATTGGATGTTGATTCATTTGTAAGTAATGCCACATATGATCTTAGAATCTTCCAATTATGCTTCTAATTGATTTTGCCCAAAATTGATTATTTTCATGATTTTCACAATCTGACTTGTGTTTATTATTGCCTTTCATGAGTGTTGCCATTACATTCATTGGATTTCACCTTTGACTCATGCTTTCACATGGTATATAGTTGGTCATTTATGTCCTTCATCTTGTTAATTATCTAACGTTTATTTTTATGTTTGCATTTTCCATTCATGTATTTTAGCTTGTTTTGCTCGAGGTTGTTTTCTTGAGTGGAGAAGATATTGTTTAATATGTCAAATTTTTTATATCATTAAAGATCCTTTGTAATAGAATATGTTTCTATTTTATTTCCCCGATATGTATGATTTAGCTTTATTTCATCGTGCATCCCCTATCTCTATCTTTCCTTTTCTCCGGGTTATTATTAGTTTTCATTCATGTTGTTATGATTTATTTCACTATCATGCATGTTTTATCATTATTATATGATGTATGCAACGCCATGTCATTTCTCACATGTCATGCCTATGTCATGTCATTTCTCACATGTCATGCATATACCATGTCAATTCTCATATGTCATGCCTATGTCATGTCATTTCTCATATGTCATACCTATGTTATATCATTTCTGACATATCATACTTATGCCATATCATGCATATACTATGTCATCTCTCATATATCATGCCTATGTCATGTCATTTCTCACATGTCATGTTATTTCTCACATGTAATGCCTATGTCATGTCATCTCTCATATGTCATGCCTATGCCATGTCATTTCTCACATGTTATGCTTATGCTATGTCATCTTTCATTCTATGCTTATACCATGCTTCATTCACCATGATGTTATATCATGATTGCCATGCTATATCTGCTATGATTGTTACCATGCTATATCACGTTACATGCTTATGAATGCTCGCTTGCCTAGGATAATTAACTTGACTAAAATGGTAAAATTGAACTTGAAAGTTTGAGGGCATAGATCTTCACCACCTGAACCCATTTTTGAAGGCTTTGACTTAACATTCATGATTGGGTCTATTGAACTAAATCTGAAACCATCTTACAACTCTTTTAAGTCTGTTTCTTTCCTCAAGGTAGCCCCTCAAAAAGATTACACTTTTTCTCCAAGCAGACCCCCCAATGCTGTATTTCGCAAGCCTTGCTTTGGGTAGCGATGAAAGCCCCACCCACACATATATACTTTATGCACACATCAATAGCTACTAAAATGTTTTATATTTATCATAAAATGTACTTTAGTAGTATTGGTAATTCCTAATTAAATAAAAGGGGAGGAAAGAATAAGTATTCAACTATACAATCTCAGGCAGCTATTAATATAAGAGGAATCCAACTAATTTAATTGATTTATGCATGTCATACAATGTATTTTATATGATTCTATATGCTAATGCATTTACAATACCCACATAAAATATAACCTGGTTCCTTACTCAATTCATGCACATGGAAGCATTTATTTAGTACATTAGAATTTCAGTTACATTACATATGATAACCATATATCTTAAGCCCATTTTGTCAAACATACATTTAATTTTCACTTGCTTATTTTAATGGCAATCATATGATTAATTTAGTTCATTCATTGGCTTATTTTGGTATAGATTAATGCACCACTTCTTTTAATGGAAGATATGGTCAATTGGTCATACACTTTTATTAAATTCCCTCACCAGGGAAAAGAGGGAAAACTATGTTGATAAATATGATATTTGTTCGGTACAAAAATGTAACTTAATAATGCATTAAGAGTCATATAATATAATCTATCTTATTAATTCTAATAAAATTATAACTTGATTAATCCATATATATGCATGTATTCAATAAATGAAAACACAGATGAATTTTAACTTAGCATAAACTCATGAACTAATCTTAGGTTAATTTCATTGCATTAATTTCATTACCCAACACAAAGAAGAAAATATGAATATGTTTTATAGTCCTATAATATGTGTTAATCCTAAGTTCAAATTGATTACAAGCCATGCCTAACTTATAACCCCCTTCTAATTTTATTTTTCTTTAGTATTTCTGTCACATTCAATTGCTTCCTACATAAGGCAACTCTAGAGTGAATTAATTATATTTGTGTGATAGTTAGACTTATAAGTTTGAGTCCATATATCCTCTTCACACACAATATTTAGCAACCATGTTACAAATTAAGTATAAACATAACATATTAACTACCCTTTTTCCATAATATGTATATGTATATATATATATATAGAAGTAATCTTCCAATCAATTTATTAAAACAAGCCATATGTTTACTTACACTTGTTGGTGAACATATCACCATAATTACTCCATTTTACTCTCCATTCACGCATATATATACATACCACACACACCCACAAGCCTTCATTACATACTTGCTCAATATAAACAAGTATCATTTACTCACCAATATCTAAACAAGATTGGAAATGAAAGGTTTTAATAGTAACTCTCCCATTCATTTTCTTTAGTTAAAAACCAACCCAAAATTTTATTTTCAAGAACTGTATTATCTCTCTCATGGAGTCCTTTATGACTACCACTACTTAAATTTCTTTAAATATATAATTAATCAAATAGTAATTTTTATCTTGCTCACTTTTGATTCCCATCGTAAGTCCATAACCCCCTTCCATTCATACCTCATTTGTCCTAAAATAACTTTAAAATTCAACATAACTAATCAATAAATAATCATTCTTAGCATGTATGCATGTTATATTCTAACTTATAATTTGAAGATTAACTTCCCTTTTTTATTTTATCATAATATACTCACTCCATATGCAATATTTTAAATTTTATAGTATAATTAACTATTTTATGATCCTTAATAAATCATAACACCGTTATTTCATGACTTATACTTATGTTTACTAAAAAAAATAATTCAATTCTATATTAATGATGCATAAAATCATATTTAGGAAATTATTAGTTAAACATATTTTTAATCTAATCATAGTGAAATAATTATCATATAGAAGCATAAACATATATACATAAATGATGAATGTGATATAGACTACATGATCTTTAATCAAAAGTCACATTATGAACTTTTCAAAACTTCCTCTTAATATAAAGGCTTATCATTTTAAACTAATAAGATTTCCTTATTCTTATGAACAAGAAACCCATACCTCTCAGATACATATCTTACTCTAGTTAAGCATATATGATATTGTTTTTCAACAAGATTTATTTCTAGATCATCATTCATAACATCAACAAGATCAATCAGTTTATCTGAGTCATCTTGTGCTTATTAATCTTCATTAAGTTTAACTATAACCCTACTATCTCATTTTAAAAGAAACTCCTCTAAAAAAATATCATACTTTGAAACAAACATCTTTTGTTCTGAAGAATGATTAAAGTAGTATCTTATGATTTTCTTAGGATAACCTATAAAATAACATTTTTGGTATTTGCAGGGCATTGGTGTAATGAGGCTTTGGCTGCGTGGGTGTGTAGGTTGCGGTTTTGGGTTTCGGAAAGGAAAGCTCCTTTTTCTTACCCTCAGTTTGTTCAATGCGTTGTCCCACTGAGTAGATGTCCTATCCTGATAGAGTGGCAGTGACCCCATGATAAGCTTGTTGATCATGTCTGATTCAGAAGGCTTCTGTCGAACCAATGCAGCTTTGTCCATCCAGCGACTAAAGTAATCCATAAAAGACTCATTGGATTTTTGCTTAACCATTTCCAGGTCCATTAGGGTTACATCAAACCGGGCCTTGAACTCGTACTGTTTACAGAATGCAGTACAAAGAGGCTTCCACTCGGCCGTGGTCACCTTATTGAGGCTGTGATACCAGGCTAGCGCTGGTCCCTCCAGTGAGATGAAGAAGAGCCTAACAATCTGATCATCTGACAAGTCAGTGGTACTCATCAGCATGGTGTAGGTCTTCAGATGGTTCTTCGGGTCCCCAACTCCATTGTACTTAGAAACATCAGGGAGCTTGAACTTGGCGGGCAGCCCTTTGATAGCGCAGACAGAGAACTCATCAAAATCCAGGTCAGTCCGCATGCCTTTGGTTTTCATGATAGTCTGCAACTGTTCTATCTTCTGCTCCAGGATAGTAGTTTCAGTCTTCTGAACATCATGCATATGGAGTGAGACGTCATCATCAGTCTCAATGTCATACAGGTTGACACTCTTCCCCTTTTCCTTGATTGGAGCTGGTGGGGTGATGAATTCAGCAGGACTGAGAGCCTCCCGGATCTGTTGTTGCAGGAGGGTCTTGAAGTCATCATTCAGAAGCTTGGCCATGGACTGGTCGATGAGCTTCTGAACTGCAGCAATGGTAGCCTCGTCCAGTGTTGAGGCAGGAGGGCCAGATGAGGAAGTGACATTTCTGGTGTTCTGTGAATCTGACATGGTTCTGTACATGGCAGAGGAAGGTTAGCTTGGATGCATGGGTATGCACATGCGGTTGCGTATGATGCACGTGATGTGACACATAGAATGTATGCGTGACCTATGCTAGGAAATATGCGATGTCATGGATGCAACAAAGTGAGTTAGTATGCGTATGCGTGTATGCATGTGATGTATCACATAGGATGTATGCGTGTCCTATGCTAGGAACATCCAGCGTTATGGCTGCAAAAGTGAAATTTGTTAGTAGATTGCATGCGTATGCATGTATGCGTGGTTGGGAGAAAACATGAAAAGGTTAGCGAACAAGTAGCATGCAGCAGCGCTCCCTTCCAACCTTATACCTCCATGAGGATTGGTAAATTCAAGTTCTCCTGTCCTAGGTAGGGATACTAACCCGGAGTTACACTGGGAACTCGAGGTGCGATTCTCTCGAATAAGGCAAGCAAATGGTTTGATCGTTGCCCAATCATATGAGGGATTACAGCGAAAACCCAACTGTGTTTCGGCCTAACCATATTGCAATGATATGCCGATGGAATTGGCATGAGGTTGTGTAACCATATGGAATCATTAAAGGGTTCCAACTCTTAGCAGAGCAATACGAGCATGATCATATTGTTATGATAAGAGTACGCCCGTGGAATAAGCGTAAGGTTGGGCAACCATACAGAATCATGAAAGGATTCTGACTCTTAGCAGAGCAATATGTGGGAGGAAAATATGTCAGGTCTATGCAAATCCACTCACATGATAAGGCAAAGATCCACATAGCATGCAATAAGGGTCCTAGTTGGGAATGTTGCTAGGTTTACTACATGGGCTTTAGTCCGATTTTGAGAACAGGCTAAGGTCTCCCGCTACGTTGTCCACAACCTATCTAACCAAATGGAATCATCGATATAGGACTATACCTCGCATCTATCCTTCAGGAATCATTGATGGTTATCAGTACAGTGCAGCAAGTGGTGAAGGCAAATGTGCTTTCCCAAGGAGTCGAATGGAGTCCAAGGTACTCCCTCACTCACAATCACTGGTTCGACGCGGGACAAGGGTGGTGTGTGCGGACACGGACTGGTGTTGTGATGCATACAATTAATCCAACTATGATGGGAAAATTGATATGGAAACTCTTAGATGCCACCACTCTTTC
>CANYBF010548401.1:0-16727 GCA_948192965.1 Dalechampia spathulata | reverse complement strand
CTCTATATATAAGAGATCAAGGGGAGGAACATGTATGATAACTTTTTATGAAAGATGATTACCAGGTAACCATGTATGAGGTACTTTATTGAGGCTTATATAAATCAACGAGTTAATCATGAATTATGGTGAAGGGCGTATACTATTATGACCTATTATCATGCAACATGTCTTTATTCTGATAACATTAGAATACGAATACATTATGGAAAACATAAATCCATATAGTGTCCTTACACTATCATCATTTCATCATATTTAGATATATATATATATATATATATATATATATATATAACTACAGGTATATATATACTTTAACCAATTTGAATTAATACTCCTAGCTCTTATTTATACAGCCTTTAACCATATTATGTATGCACACCACATCATTTTCAATATCCTTACCGTAATGTGCGTATTTAGACATATGCAAGTATCACAGCTTCTTAAATATGGTCTATACTCAAATAGTAAAACGTATCGTCAATTCATTACACATAGGTTTGTTAACTTATGTATGCATGTTAACTCCGTCCGTCTTTTCCATTATTAATAACTACATATAAAATACACTGTTAAACTTATTTAATCACTCTTATTTACCAACCACAGCTTCCAATCTGTATACGAATATCATCGTTAAGCTTATCATAGAAACACTATGGAAATCACGGTCAGTTTTTTTTTATGTACCCCAACCACAATAATTAGTATAACATATCTTACCATTGTTTTATTTCTTATATCCCATTATCAAGTACATCATAACATTTTTAAATAACATCATTCATTCTTATCTGACTATTCAGATTAATCTGAGTCTTAGGTTATCCTACAATCTCATATCATCCCATCTTGGTTATTAGTCAAACACGAAAGTAGTTTTCACTATTCATCCCAGCTTGTTATCTCATGTGCCTCAAATGTTGCATTGAGAAAGGTGTTGATACATGATGGACATCCTATATCATTTAGAAGTAGCAAGTTAAGTGAAGTTAAAGAAGATACATAAGTCATGAGAAGAAGTTCTTAGGGGGTGATTCATTGCCTTCAAGTTTGGCATCATTATCTATTTAAGACCAAATTTATGGTGAAGATAAACAACATTATGGGGAACCATTTCCTCAATCAATGTAAGCTGAGTTCAAAGTGAGCAAGATAGCAAGAACATTTGGTAAAGTTTGATTTACATGTACAACCTAAGGATAGAAATTAAAGTGGCTGATGCATTTAGCAGAAGAGCTAAATTTGTAGTAATGAAATAACTCACTCACTTATCCTTTAACCAAGTGAAAACCTCTTTATAAGATTAGATCCAAAAGAACTTCATTAAAAATCCATAAGTAGTGGCCCTTATTAACTTTATGAAGGAAGGCAAGAAAATTCTTGATGGAAGATGAACTATTAATGATAAAGAAAAATTATTGATATGTGTAAGAATATGGATTTAATGGAGAACATGCATGTAAGAATGTCATGATACTTTGTGGGCAAGATTATTAGAACCTATACCTATGGTAAATCAACCATAGGAAAGTATGTCACTTGATTTTAGTACTTGCCTACCTCAAGTGGGAGAGTTTGATTCAATTCTTAGATGGTTGATTGGTTTTCAAGAGTATGCTACCTCTCTCCCTATGCTCAAATTTTGCAAGTTTGAAGACATAGCTAGGGTATTTTTCAACCATGGGGGTGAATTATTAGGGAATACCAAAGAGCATTATTAGCAGTCGTAATTGATGATTTTTTAGCACTTTTAGGGCAAGTTGAAAGATTCAGTGGTATGTTAAAAGATTATCTAAAACATTATTGTAAAAGGGAGATAACTCATTTCTTATAACTATAATATTTAATCTAATATATGATAAGAAAAGGTTAAAATGATTATAGCTTTACAGGTAAAGGAAAAAGTATTGTCATAAAGAGATAAGGAATGTATACTAACTATTGATAAAATTGTATTTTATTGTTAACAACCTTATACGTGAAGAAAAAAGTGTTAACATAGGTGAGACAAGGAACTTGTACTAGTTGTAGATGAAGTGTAATTATTGTTAGCAAGTCAAAAGTGATCAAATAAAAGAATACACATTTTGATGTTTCATGTACCTTAGAGTGTTCATACTAAGAGGAACATGTTCGTATATGATACACTAGACTAGATGGAACAAGAGTACAAACCATAGTCATAACAATAGAGGAGAGGTCAAAGGCATGAGCTATAATAACTTTTGAAGTTGATGATAAGTACTAGTAATCAACAAAGTAGAAGGAGTCATACACAAGCCAAAGCTACCACAATGGAGAAAGGGAAATTTAATGTTCCTTGTTCATTTATTGAGTTCATGTTAGCCAAATAACAAGGTTGATGTTCATTGATAAAATACCAAGTCAAAAATAACAAACATGCAATCAACAATCTTAATAATGAAGAAGAGTTTATCAACATAATTAACAATAATTCATGGAGTTGAAGATAAGAGTACCTAGTCAAACTTTATACAATTGAGCATGAGATTAAGAGTTGTTGATAATATAGTCAATGGGGTTATCAACCATTCAAGTGGATAAGAATGTCATGGGGATAAGAATATAGTCATATTTAACTTTATTTATGTATTTTAAGGGATGTGATAGGTGGAACATTTTGATGTATGCTCCTATAACTTATGAGAATGCTCTTAATGCTCTCTAAGAGGAATGCCTAGTTAGCTTAACTGATGTCTGAGAACTAGCCATCATAGCAAACATTTGCTAGGCTTATCTTTTATATAGGATATTCTCTCTAACTACACATGGAGCATGATGATTAATATATGTATCGATTATACTAATCAATAAGATAAGTA
This sequence comes from Dalechampia spathulata, assembly GCA_948192965.1. Classification (NCBI taxonomy): domain Eukaryota; kingdom Viridiplantae; phylum Streptophyta; class Magnoliopsida; order Malpighiales; family Euphorbiaceae; genus Dalechampia; species Dalechampia spathulata. The sequence continues at coordinate 13,875 of CANYBF010548401.1, read as the reverse complement.
GTTGTATTCAATTCAATCATCATGTTTCATTATGATCTTACTATAACTTTCTCATGCATGATGCTTGTAATATTTGATAAGCTTATTATACTCATTAAATTGGGATTATGATACTATTAATGCTCATATATTACCCTTGTCGTGATATATGAATGGATTATTTTTTGGATTTAAGGATTAGCTTATGTAGATAGCATCTTACATGAGCACTATACATGTCCTTATTAAAGGTATAAAGCTTAACCCATGATAAAGTATGCCCCTATTAAGTATATGATTATATATGATGGTTGTGATGATTATGGTGATTATATATAGGGATGTAAGAGTGAGGAAATGGAGATAAATGAGATGAGGTATGCATTGCTTATATCATACATTGCATTATAGTATATAGCTGTTGTTATAATGTTGACTACACAACATATTGATATCTAACTATATTGAGGTGTAAGCTTGATATTTTAAGGTGTAATGTAGGAAACTAATACATATATATGATAACTAATAATGTATATTATGATAATATAATTATTATAATCTAACATGAGACTTTTCTAGCATGCTTTATCCTTAATCATATGCTTCCTTAGGAAACTTACCACGAGGTCACCCATTTTATAATTACTCTAAGCCAATCATGCTTAACCATGGAGTTCTTATAGAATGAGCACCAAAAATGTAGATGCACCTTGTTGGTATAGATAGTACTTATCTAATTAGTTAAGTTATTCTCAATTGTACAGTCTCATGCCTATACAATCTCAAAATCACTCGAGCTATTCTCCATCACACAGTCTTATCCTACATAATCTCAAAATTAGTCAATTATGTAGCCCAATGCCTATAGAGTCTCATGATCCCTCTTCTTTAGGTGTGGTATCAATTTATTCATATGCCCCTTTGCTTAGAAGCCTACTAAGAGATGCTCTTTATCCATGCTCTCTTCAATATTGACATCCACTCACTGCCCTCGTTAGCCCTAGTTATCATATTTCATATGAATACATGTGACATTTGTTTAAAAAAATTAATATATGGGTTACTGTGATCTATAGTTGACATGATATAGTTGTGCAAATGCATATTTACACTATTCATATATATTATGAACAAGGTAACACATAGTAGGAATAAATAATCAAATTCAAGGATAAAAGTTCAAATAATATATATTTCATTGAATGAAAAAAAAATTCACACATCGCTTGTTGGATGATTAATGATTTCCAATCGGTAGGGAATTTATTAATCAATCTACTACAACATGTTTTCATTGAGTGGATGCAATAGAGAGCATCTCTACAATTTCATTTAGAGCATTTATACCAAAATACTAAGTGACACCTTTACTACTTTCAAAAAAGTCAAAATTTTCAAGTACATACCTTAATTGTGTTTTATAGGATTTAAAAAGAAACAAGTAAGGCTATGTGCATGCGTTGATCTTGACCATGACTTAACTATTTTCTCACTAACTTTAAAATTCATGCTTTTTAGTTTTATGGTGATTAATAGTTATTTGTACTCTCCACCTTGGACTTAAATATTAATAACTTTTATCTTGATTTTGTAAAAATATTCTTAATAATGCTATGTGCTATAGATATTCATTTAAGGTATGACTTTACATCTTGCATAATAACATTTTTGCATATCATTTCATAAAGTGCCATCATACTTACCACTTCAGCCACTTGCACTTGTATGATTGGTAGATGATCATATGATTGAATCCTAAATTATGGCCTTATTCACTTTACCATGTTCACCTAAGTACCATAACATAGTTTACAATCCTTTTGCATGATGTCCATAATTATCAAGTTGCAAGAGATACAAATAAGGAAGATCATAACTTGCTCCAAAGTAAGGCCTATTATCCTTATTTCTTTTCCATTAATGAGATATGATCATATGTGCTTTAGATTAAATGCTCTATGATGCTTAATAATATAAGACTTTTATTTAAGGTTAGGATTTTCATTTGTATAACTTTAATGGCTAAAAGCTAATCATAAACTTAGCTCATTTCCCTTAGAATGTATGATTAATAAAAATGAAAATTAAGGTTAAAAAAAATAAATAAGTAATATATAAAGTGGCCAGTCAAAGCTTACATCTTAAGAAAAATACAACTTCATTGATTACTAAGGTTAAAATCTTAAACATCCTCTTAATCATATTAAAACTTAGAAAAGGTACCTTATTCATTCATCTAACAAACATGTAAAATCTTTTAAAGCTTAATACCTCAAAAGTTTTAGTTGAAAGTTTAAATTCTAGGCATCTCCTTAATATGCAAAACTTCTTTGACATTCTCTTTAAAAGTTGTTAATATGGCTAAAAACATGACTTGATTGTTTAACAATGTTCCACTTCTCTACTCAAACATGACATTCAATATTATTCCAAGTAAAAAAAATTAAATTCTTCTAATAAAGTAATAATTTTAAATTTCAAATTTTCTTACAAAATAGCATTTATATAAGTTATTTTTAGTTCTTAAGGTGAACCAAGGTTCACTTCCTTTAATGGATCAAATATTGTTGGCTTTATATCATCAAACTTAGGAGGAACCTCCCTTCAATCGTCCATATGGATTTCTTCCACCTCTTCTTCAAGATCCTTTTCAAAAGTCACTTCAACACCATTAAAATCTTCATAATTATCCTCTCTTATTTATTATAAAATTTTGTCAACTTATAATTTTCATAAGGTTGATCTAGATACAATCAACTGCTTTAAAGTATGGCTAACCATTGATTTCTTTGATGATCACATCATGGCTCATTGACCTATAAGGCATGATGTACCTTGGTTTTATTAATCCATTTAACTTTCTATGGATTTCTTTCACATCATCCTTGGATATATAGCCATATTTAAGACCACCATTCTTCTTCCATTCATAAAACTTGATTGGTCTAAACATGATATCATAGTATCTTACATCAAATATATATGAATTTATCTTGAAAGGTTAGTTATCTACTCATACTACCTCAACATCATTTTCCTTCTTAAATAATAAAAGCTAATGAAGAATGGAAAGAATACAATAATTTGCATAGATTCAATCTCATCCCAATAAAGCATAATAATTTGTAAATAGTTAATCATAAAAAAGCATATAAAGACATTTTAAATCCCATAATTAACTCGATTGATAAAATACCAAGTTTCTTAGAAACTTCATCAGTAAAAGTTGACATTGTGACTTTTATGGCTATCAAATCATTCACTAGTCTTCCAAGAGAATATAATTTTGATAGGCATGGTATTCATAACTAATCCATAGCACTCTAAAGGTCTTCCATTCATATTTGTCTTGATGTACGACAAGTTAATAGCTTTTATCATATGCTCACATGGTTTCTTAAAAACCACTGTCTTAGGCTTATATAGTTATGTTATTTGAATTGAAATTCTATTATAACATTCATTTAGATAAACTTACTTTTAGCTGATCTGCTTCATTCTTGTTCATTTAAAAAGTTGAAGCAAACTAATCAATCCTTAAACTAGAGGACCTCTAAACTATCCACACAAGTAAAGAGGAATGGTTAGTATTCAAATTACTAATTTTTGTTTTAGAGACTAGTAAAAATAAATGAAAGAAAAGAGGATGATGGATGATTGTAAGATTTGGCTTTCTCTTTTTGATCTTGATTAAAACTAAGTTTGTCTTCTTCTCCAAGAGCTTAGAATGAGGCTAGAAGGGAGTAAGAAAAGGAGGCAGTTAAAAATCTCCTCTTTGTTTTTGTGAAACCCTAAAAGTTGTATCAGACAACTTATAAAAACTTAATTAAGTCTTTAGGTTACTTAAGTCACATGCATGTGCATGACTCAAAATCCTTCTTAAAGCACATGATAATCATATGCCCTTTCCTTCTGACTTATAACATATGAATAAGTCATGTAACACTCACATATTGACCAAATCACGTCCGAGTCCACATATGGCATGTGCATGGCTCATGCTATCTTAAAACTCATGTATCTTGGGTTCTACTTATCAGATTCATGTGATCTTGGTATCAAATTGAAGTTATTTTCATGATCTATCAAATAAACATGAAAGATATAGGTTATCTTGTAACCATAAAATATTATCTCATCAACTTCCATTCATCATTACCATTCCTTTAACTTTTCATGTGGGACCTTTTCGGTTCTTGACATGTTTGTAACATCTATTAATCTCTAATTAATAATATCTCATGTAAATCAAGAGTGGTTCCTAGTCACACATCATGATTACTCAAATGTTAAGAGGTTATTAGTTTGACTGCAACCCTTCCATATCAGATTCTATGCAATAAACTCCTTTCACCAACCACTATCTCATTTAGGTTTGAGTATGGATTAATGTCAACTCAATACATGATCAATTATGTTAGATCATGTCTTAAATTTGATGTTTCATGTAATCATAATCTTTATTCCCATAATGTTCTTATGAAACTCATTCATGAATAGACATTCCACTTTGGCTAGAGATTTTTAAATAAAGAGTATTACATGAATCAATGAGATAAAACCCTTACTATTAATCTAGGGTGGTGAATCCTTTATTGATAAACAAATACCTTCAACTACTTCACATTCTATCTAACTTGCAAGCTATGAATGCCTTCTAAGGAGGAATAAAACATAGGAGTCAAAATATAGTGATCCATAGTTAAGATAGCCTTTTTATCTCAAGTCTTAAGGATACTTGCACTACTGGTATGAGTGAGATATATTTCATAGACATAGATCAATTATCCATATGAAATCTCACTGGTAAGGTCTCCAATGAGCTTATCTATAACTGCCCATCCATACATTTACTTTAGATAACTCATGTCATAATGAATAAGAATCACCCCATAGGGAAGTATAACATGTGTCGATCTTAACCGTATTAATAATATCCATTCTTATTAATACATTGATCATGGATCATTTAGATATTGAACATTTATATACAATAAGAATCTCATTTCATAAACTCTTTATGAATTCCTTTGTATTGTTCCAATATCTTGGAATTTATTATTTAGTTAATAGCCTTTCAAGCAAACTTAATAATGAATAATACCTTTGATAAAATGTTCAATATTAAATTACAATAAAAAAACATGATGCTTTAGAGCATACACTAACAAACTCTTACTTACACTAGAGCCAATCATATATAAACTTCAAACCCATGGAAGTTACATGCTTATCATGGTTGCTCCTCGTTAAAGCCTTAGTGAGAGAGTTCACCATGTTTTGTTTTGTGGGAACTCTATCAACATCTACTTCTCCTCTACCAATAATCTCTATAATCAAATGGTATTTCCTGAGTACATATTTGCTCTTTTGATAAGATATGGGCTCGTTTGCTTAAGCTATTGCTCTATTATTATCACATAATAGAGGAATAACATTTGCACTATAGGGAACCATACTGAGTTCATGAATGAACTTCCTAATCCATATGGCCTCCTTAGTTGCATCAGACGCAATTATGTACTCTACTTCCATTGTTGAATCTATTGTAGTTTCTTGTTTAAAACTCTTCCAAACAATATCATCGCCATTCATCATAAAAACATAACCTAATTAAGATTTGCAATCATCTTTATCAGATTGGAAATTAGCATCAGCATACCTAGTTATTTGCAAATCCCCTTCTCCATATACCAAGAACATAGCCTTAGTCTTTCTTAAGTACTTAAGGATATTCTTGACAACTACCCAATGTTCCTCTCCATAACTGGATTGGAACCTACTTATGACACTCAATGAATATAGCATACATGATAGATCCAATTGCAAATACATATAGGATTCTAGTCATGTGATCTTTCTCCTCTTGTGTCTTTGGACACCAAGCCTTAGAAGAGTACTTTCCATGTAACATGGGAATATAACCTTTCTTGGAAAGATCCATACTAAACCTCTTTAGTACCTTGTCTATGTAAGTATTTTTTGAAAGATCGATAAGGTTCCTTGATCTATCCCTATAGATCCTTATACCCAAGATATAAGTAGCTTCTCCAAGGTCTTTCATGGAGAATTATTTGGACAACCAAACTTTAGCACTCTACAAAACTGAAATATCATTTCTCATGATTAATATGTCATCTACATATAGTACAAGGAAAATAATTGCACTCCCACTATTCTTTAATGATTGAAGCCAAATTCTTTAATTGCCTCATCAAAATGGATGTTCCAGCTTCTTGATGCTTGCTTTAATCCATAAATGGATCTTTGAAGTTTGCATACCTTATTGCTATCATTGGATATGTAACCATTAGGTTGTGTTGTATACACCTCCTTAAGTAGATTCTCATTAAGGAAAGCTATCTTCATATCCATTTGCCATATCTCATAATCATAATGGGTAGCAATAAAAAGTAAGATTCTTATGGATTTAAGCATAACTACGGGTGAAAAATTTTCATCATAATCAATTCCTTCCTTTTGATGATAGCCTTTTGCCACCAAGTGAGCTTTACAGGCGACCATGTTACCATCCATGTCAGTCTTCTTCTTGTAGACCCACTTGCATCTAACAGGTTTTATCCCCTTAAGTGGATCAACTAAAGTCCATAACTGATTTTCTAACATGGAATGCATTTCAGACTGCATGGCCTTTAACCATAAGTCATATTCTAAACTCTTAAAAACTTCTTCATAGTTAGTCAGCTCATCATTTTCAACTAATAATATTTCCTTATAATCATGAACAAGGAATCCATACCTCTTAGGTATTATTCTTATTCTTGTTGATCATCTAATAAATTATGTTTCAAGAGGTTCTAATTCTACATCAGTAGAATCCATCGGTTGTTCTGCTTCATCTTATGGAGACTAACCTTCATTAAGTTCAATTCTACTCCCACTATCTCTATTTAAAAGAAACTCTTTCTCTAAGAAAATAGCATGCTTTAAAATAATCACCTTTTGTTCTAAATGAAGATAGAAGTAATATCCTATGGTTTCCTTAAGGTATTCTATAAAATAGCATTTGTTAAACTTTGCCTTAAGCTTGTCTGAAATTGTCCTCTTCACAAAAGAAAGACATCCTTATACTTTCATATAAGAAAGCATAGGTTTCTTATTATACCATAATTCATATGGTGTAACCTTAACTGACTTAGATGGGACCCTATTCAAAACATGAATAGTAGTCTCAAGTGCATATCCCTAAAAGGATTTAGGTAATTCTACAAGGCTCATCATGGATTGAACCATATTTAATAAAGTTTGATTCCTCCTTTTAGCTACACCATTATACTGAGGTATATAAGGAGGTGTCCATTGAGATAAGATCCCATTATCATTGAGATATTCTAGAAACTCTTGACTTAAGTATTCACCTCCTTGATTAGATTGAAGAGTTTTAATACCTTTTCCAAATTGTTTCTCTACTTCATTTCTAAATTCTTTGAATCTTTCAAAAGCTTTAGATTTATACTTCATTAAGTAATAATGTCAGTATCTTAAATAGTCATCTATGAACATTATGAAGTAGTTATGTCCTCCCTTGGTATGAAAAGATATAGGGCCACATACATCTAAATGTATACGTTTTAATACTTCTTGAGCTCTATCACCTTTTCCTTTAAAAGATGATTTTATCATTTTGCTTAATCAACAAGATTCACATGTTTTATAAGATTCATAATCAAATGAACCTAAGTTACCTAGTTTATGCAACTTAGACATGCGAATGTTTTTTATATGGCCAAGACGACAATGCCATAAGAAGAGTGGATTAAAAGTATCAGCTTTGATTCTCTTAGTTTAAAAGTTACAAATGAGGACTGAGTTATTCAGTATATATTTTCCATTCTCAATATTTGCAGAATAGTAAAACATACCATCCTTAAACATTGAATAACTAGTGTTATTAATTAAAAAAATTAAATCCTTATTCAATAAGATAAGATACTAAAATAAGATTCTTATTCAAACTAGGAACATAATAATAATTATTAAGTTCTAATTTTAAACCAGAAGATAAAGGCAAAACATATGTTCTTATTTCTAATGCAGCAACTCGTGCTCCATTAGCAACTCAGATGTCTGCTTCACTCCTACCTAGTCTCCTCCTACTGAGTAGCTCCTAAAAATCATAATAAATGTAAGATGCACAGCCAATGTCTAATATGCAACACTTATTATTAGAAATAGCATTAAAGTTAACCTCAGTCATAAATATACCTAAAGGAGAAGCACGATTGTTCTTTACCAGCTTTAAGTATTCCTTATAGTTTCTTTTCCTTATTGAAATGGAAACAAATACCCTTGGAGGGTTTTTCTACAGCCTTTTTCTTACCCATACCACCTTGAGGTTTAAGGGATGACTTCTTCCCTTTCTTCTTGGCTTTGCCCTCTTATTGGTAGGTCTAGAAGTGCTGACTACTAGTGCTACCTTAGCACTCTTGTTGTTAGCATCCTGAGCATATTTTAATAAATTAATCAGCTCAAGAATGGGAGTCACTACCTTATTCATCTTGTAGTCAAGCATAAACTATACATAACTGTCAGACAATAATTATAGAATAAGGTCTATAGCCAGCTCTTACCTTAAAGCAAAACCAAAATTCTCCAGCCTTTAGATATAGCCATGCATCTTGATGCCATGCACAATAGTAGATGACCCTTCTATTATTTTACACCTGAAAAGTGCCTTTAAGAGCTCATATCTCTTAGTCTGTGCTTTTTCTTCAAACAGTGATCTTAGATAAGTAGCCATGGCATGATAGTTCATAGCCTTGCACTGCTTCTAGAGATTATTCTCCATAGTACCTAGCATAATGCTATTGGCCATCTCATCCTCCTACTTAAAATTATTATAAGCTTCTTTAACATCATCAGTAGAGTTGGCTACAGGTTATTGTGGATAAGCACAATCCAGTACATGGGCTATCTATTCACCTCACAAAACAATTTTGAATTGGTGAATACAGTCAATGTACTTAGATCTATTCAGTTTTTATTTAAGAATGCCATGAAGATCAACTTTTCTTGACATAATATAAAATTTTGGAGAAAAAAGAAAAATAGTGTGTCATTAACAACATCATGTATATTAAAAGCATAATAAGGTTTTTTATTAGCTTTTATCTCCCACTATTTTATTTCAAACTAATAGTTCTTCACTACTAATCTAAGAAGGTTATGCTTTGCCTTCCTTAGTAGGTTAGTATCCAATGACCATTGAGCCCAATCTTGAGTATGCCTAATAATCTGGAATTTAATATCAATAGGTAGACATCTTTCATGTCAATCATATCAATATATGATTACTAAGTCATTGGGTTATCAACTTCTCTTAATACTTATGTTAAATCTTATAACATAATTCTCCAAATAGGCCTATAAAATATTTTACCTTGGGTATGCCCAATAAATAAAATATTTTATTTAAATCCAGCCCATTTTAAAAAACTTGGATATACCCCATGTTAAACAAGCTTAAATATGCCCAATAACCTAAATGATATGAAGCTCTCCACCTTTATCTTAAAAAATGGAAGGCCTTAGATTTATATTATTTTAAGGAATTTACTTCCTTTTATGTAATTTAAAAAACATACAAGGTGGGTATGTTCAATTATGCACTATGCATGGTCCTGGCTTATGCATGCAAAGCATGCTTATGCATCTCATACATCCAATATAACAATTCATAATATGATGATTATGGACTTTAAGTCTAAGGTCAAACCTAGGTTATGCATGATTTTACAAACACCAAAATTAGAAAATAAAACTATTCTATTACAAATTTAGTCTTGGAGTTCCACTTTTGGTCACACCTTATTCCCTTGCTCCATTTGCCTCCTTTTATTCTTCTTTTACAACCTACATAATCTAATTACAAATTATGTAGTAGAAACCCCAAGTTTCATTTAGGGGGAAAGTAGATAAGAAAAGAAGTACAAAAGAAATGAGGAAAGGCATGACACGCAGGCCCTATTTATCAAAATTTGTAAAATGCATATGCTTAATCACATTCGCCAAGTCCATAATCATCATCATGTCATACATCCATTCATCCATACATTCATAATGCATAAATAAATAATCTCCTCTTACCAATTTTTGGTTTAAATTTTAAAATTACTTATTGAGTTTGCTTTTGAAAACATATAGTATGCTAGTTTTCAATTCTTTCAAATGAATTACTCATTAACTTAAATAATCATCTAAAAATAATATATTAATTATTTAATCATACTGTAATATTAATATATCATTTAAAGGTCAAAATAGTAAAACCTAGTTAAACTCGTTATCATGCTCAAATTACTCCATTTAAAAGTTTTAATTCAAATAAAATACTTATTGATCTCAAAAATTAATAAAAACTTATTTTTAAAAACTTTAATATGTTTAAAACATTAAATTGTATTCCATTACATGAATTAATGAAAATAATTTAAGCAATTTGTTATGAAAAATTAAATACAATAATAATGAACATCTTATGCATATGTTTTATTTTGATTAAATAAAACACTTCTAATTCATAATTTTGTTCATTCTAAATGCTCCATAATTGTTTTAACATATTAAATAATTGATTCATTACATACTCAATAATTAAACATGCAACAATCAAGCAAGAACATCAAGAATAATACAAATCCAATATATACATTTGGTTTTTTTAATAGAAACCAACCAAATTTATTGAAGAACATGTGGTTAAAATTTGCAATTTTTATTCACACTATAACCCATCCAAAATCATAAAAAATATAAGCCCAAAAATTAAAGAAAAACCAAAAATTTCATGTATTCTATGCATAGATTGCAGCACCAAAACTCTTTGATGCCATTGTTGGATTGTTAAAATGTGTTTAGTAGTGGAAGGTGAGTTTTAAAACTTTTAAAACATATTTATTAAGTGGATATAGGCAATCATACACATAGAACATGCATAAAAGAAAAGTTCATGACAAGAGAGCGAATAAACTTACTTTTAGCCGATCTCTTTTGTTCTTGTTTGTCTGAAAAGTTATAGCAAACTTTTCAATCCATAAACCAAAAGATATCTAAATTATATATACAATTAAGAGGGAGTGGTTAGTAATCTAATTACTAGTTTTTGTTTTAGAGACTATTAAAAATACAATGAAAGAAAAGAGGATGATGGATGATTGTGGGATTCAGCTTTCTCTTTTTGATCTTGATCAAAATTGAGTTCTTCTTCTTCTTCAAGAGTTTCAAATGAGGCTAGAAGGGAGGAAGAAATGGAGACAGCTAAAAATCTCCTCTTTGTTTTTATGTAACCCTAAAAGTTATGTTAGATAACTTATAAAAACCTAATTAGGTTTTTGGGTTACTTAAGTTACATGCATGTGCATGACTTAAAATCTCTCCTGAAGCACATGATAATCATATGCCCTTTCCTTCTAACTTATAGCATATGACTAAGTCATGTGACACCCATATATTGATTAAATCACGTCCAAGTCTGCATATGGCATGCACACTGCGCATGCCATCTTAAAACACATATATCTTGAGTTCTACTTATCAGATTCATGTGATCATAGTATCAAATCAAAGCTATTTGCCATGCTCTATCAAATAAACATAAAAGATCTATGTTATCTTGTAATCATAAAACATTATACCATCAACATCCATTCATTATTACCATTCCTCTAGCTTTTAGTGTGTGACCTTTTGGGTTCTTAACATGCTGGCAATATCTATTAATCTTTAATTAATAATATCTTATGTAAATCACGAGTGGCATTTAGTCACACATCATGATTACCCAAATGTCAAGAGGTTATTAGTTTGACTACAACCCTTCCATATTAGATTCCATACAATAAACTCCTTTCACCAACCACTATCTCATTTAGGTTTGAGTATGGATTAATGTCAACTCAATACATGATCAATTGTATTAGATCATGTCCTAAATTTGATGTTTCATGTAATCATAATACCCTTATGAAACTCATTCATTAATGGACATTCCACTTTGGCCAGAGATTTTTAAATAAAGAGTATTACATGAATCAATAAGATAAAACCCCTACTATTAATCTGGGGTGGTGAATCCTTTATTGATAAACAAATACCTTCAACTACTTCACACTATATCCAACCTCCAAGCTATGAATGCCTCCTAAGGAGGAATAAAACATAGGAGTCAAAATATAATGATCCATAGTCAAGATAACCTTGTTATCTCAAGTCTTAAGGATACTTGCACTATCGATATGAGTAAGATATATTTCACAGAAATAGATCAATTATCCATATGAAATCTCACTGGCAAGGTCTCCAATGAGCTTGTCTCTAACTGCCCTTCTATTTTTTTACTTTAGACAACTCATGTTGTCGCACCCTAATTTTTGACCGGCTTGACTCAGATCAGGTTCGGGATGATTTTGGACCATTTTAGGTTTGTCTTGGGCCATTCCAAACTGATTCAGATCATTTCAGACCATTCTGGGCCAACTCTGGCCCATTTTAGGATGACACACGCCGTGTATGTTTTAGCCCCACCGCATATGTACAAACATACGCGATCGCGTACGTTTTAGGGTTTCGCATATGTTGACATACGCGATCGCGTATGTCTCCGGGGTAGCTAATTTAAGAGCTTAGGAACTCCATTCTGACGGGGTTGGCACTTAGAGACTTACGAGATTAGGGTTTCTGATGGCTGAAAAACACTCCTAAACCTAAAATTTGATAGTTCTAAGCCATTAGGATTAATCAATTCATAAAAATCACTTAGACTTAGGTGGTTTTAATCCCTAAACTTGGAGCTCGGATTATTTTTCTATTCCTTTACACTTGGAGCGTAGGAGAATCTACAAGAGGTTGGTATTTTCATAGTGCTATTACTTTCATATTATTATTTTGTTATTATTGTTGTTATTTTGTTATTATTTTGTTATTATTGTTATTATTTTGATATTATATTCATATCATTTTATTATTATTCACGTATTATTTGTGTATTATTTATGCATTATTCTTGTATTATTTTCATATTTATTTATTTTATTTTCGTTGTTATTCATCATGTGCGATCGCGTATGATCATCAATATCATATGCGATCGCGTATGATCTTCCCCATCGTGCATGTTTTCTAAAATGCTATTTTTAATTCTTTTGATTATCGAATGCCATATGTTACGTTTTAAGCATGCGTATGTGATTTATTTTGCCTTTTGCCTCGTTCGCATATCATCATGTGCGATCGTGTATGATCTTCACAATATCATACGCGATCGCGTATGATCTTAAGTTTCCAATTTTATTTTTCGATTTCTGCATTTTCCTTTTGTTAATTTAGGCATGTCTGCGTGATTTGTGTGTGATTTCATGATTATTGCCATTTATTATTTGCATTTGTTCCCTTTTATGCGTTTGTTTCCTATTTTGCAGAATTAAGTTTAAACTTGGATGAAGTAGACGGGTTGGGCTCGAGGCCCAAAACCAAAAGGCAAACCCTTGGGACTTGGAAGAAGGAATTGGGCCTTGGGCCTAACACTAGGGTTTTTATTGTTTTTTTATTGTTATTTTGGTTGGGTTGTATTAAATACCCAAATTACTTTTATTTCCATTTAGTTGCTTTTCTTTTATTTTGGGTGGGTTGTATTTAAATACCCACACTTTATTTTGCTTTTTATTTTCCTGTCTTTACTACTTTATTTATGCTTTCTTTATTGTTTATAACATGTGATGTGTTCCTTGTATGTTTTATGCCATGAAAGAGTATGCTAACAAACTTAAACCTAATCGCGTGTTTAGGAACTTTCATTGAGATTAAATAAGTGAACATAATAAAATGGAACATTAATAAATTTGAAATCCTGAACCCAAACTCTAAAGAAATTCAGGC
>CANYBF010548372.1:0-12282 GCA_948192965.1 Dalechampia spathulata | reverse complement strand
ACTGAAAAGTGACTTAGAATGTCAATTGCATCTAAGTTGACATGTTACATGCATTACATTTCACCCATACGAGGTGAAATATATGAATTGTGTGTATAGTACTATGCACATAGCAAATAGCAAAATAAGGCTAGCTAAGGTACCTACTTCGGGCACGTATTGCGACTTATTCCGGTGTTAGAATGGCTTCATTCAAGCTTCAATTTCCAAGACCAAGTTGCAGACATGAATTTCGCATATTCATTTGCAATTTGGGCACACCGTTTGCCCCCCGTTTGGTCCGTCCAAAATGGCTGCTCGTAACAGTTTCTGGGACAGCCTGCACAGGCTGGTCCCGGTGCCCACTTCGGGCACGTATTGCGACTTGTTCCGGTGTTGGAATGGCTTGATTCAAGCTTCTATTTCTAAGACCAAGTTGCAGACATGAATTTTGTATATTCATTTGCCATTTAGGCACACCGTTTGCCCCCCGTTTGGTCCGTTCAAAATGGCTGCTCATAACAGATTTCTGGGACAGCCTGCACAGGCTATCCCCGGTGCCAACTTCGAGCACGTATTGTGACTTGTTCCGGTATTGAAATGGCTCCATTCAAGCTTCCATTCCTAAGAGTAAGTTGTAGACATGAATTTTTCATATTCATTTCCCATTTGGGCACACCGTTTACCCCCCGTTTGGTCCATCCAAAATGGCTGCTCATAACAGATTTCTAGGACAGCCTGCACAGGCTGTCCCCCGTGCCAATTTCGGGCATGTATTGGCACTTGTTCCGATATTGGAATGGCTCCATTCAAGCTTCCATTCCCAAGAGTAAGTTGCAGACATGAATTTTGCATATTCATTTGCCATTGGGGCACACCGTTTGCCCCTCATTTGGTCTGTCCAAAATGGCTGCTCGTAATAGTTTTTGGGACAGCCTGCACAGGCTGGTCCCGGTGCCCACTTCGGGCACGTATTCTGACTTGTTCCGATATTGGAATAGCTTGATTCAAGTTTCTATTCCCAAGACCAAGTTGCAGACATGAATTTTGCATATTCATTTTCCATTTGGGCACACCGTTTGCTCCCCGTTTGGTCCATCTAAAATGGCTGCTCATAATATATTTCTGGGACAGCCTACACAGGCTATCCCCGGTGCCAACTTCGGGCATGTATTGCGACTTGTTCCGATATCGGAATGGCTCCATTCAAGCTTCCATTCCTAAGAGTAAGTTGCAAACATGAATGTTTCATATTCATTTACCATTTGGGCATACCGTTTGCCCCCCGTTTGGTCCGTCCAAAATGGCTGCTCGTAACAGTTTCTGGGACAGCCTGCACAGGCTGGTCTCGGTGCCCACTTTGGGCACATCTTTCGACTTGTTCCGGTATCGGAATGGCTTGATTCAAGTTTCTATTCCCAAGACCAAGTTGGAGACATGAAGTTTGCATATTCATTTGCCATTGGGGCATACCGTTTGCCCCCCGTTTGGTCTGTCAAAAATGGCTGCTCGTAACAGTTTCTGGGACAGCCTGCACAGGCTAGTCCCGGTGCCCACTTCGGGCACTTATTCTGACTTGTTCCAGTATGAGAATAGCTTGATTCAAGTTTCTATTCCTAAGACCAAGTTGCAGACATGAATTTTTCATATTAATTTGCCATTGGGGCATACCGTTTGCCTCTCATTTGGTCTGTCCAAAACGGCTGCTCACCCAATTTTTCCGGAACAGCCTGCACAGGCTGATCCCAGTGCCAACTTCGGGCATGTATTCCGACTTGTTCCGGTATCGGAATTGGTTGATTCAAGTTTCTATTCCCAAGACCAAGTTGCAAACATGAATTTTACATATTCATTTGCCATTTGGGAACTTGTTTTGGCCTCTGTTTGACTCGTGCAAAATGCCTATCCGCCATGGTTTTTTCCCACATTGGAAAAGAATGGGACTTTGTCCCACATTGCCAACATGAAGGTTGCACACCTCCTAAGGCTACCATAAATACAAGGTCACCCCTTCCTCTTCCAACACACAAAAATATCATAAAAATCATACATAACATATCATACATATGATAAAAAAAAATTTTCTAAGACATAGGATTAAAATAACTTAGTAAAATTTTAATTAAGTTTAGCGACTAATTAAATTTTTACTAAATCCTAAGCTTTTGGAAATTTTGGGGGAGCGACTTCTAGCCCTGGTAAGTCATTTATTCCTTCGGCTTTTTAAGTTATTTAAGCTTTTTTGCCAAGTTTAGCTTATTATCTTAGTTTAGCTTTACTGCTATGTTTAACTTATTGTTTTATTTAGCTTTATTGCCATGTTTAGCTTTTTACTATGCCATGTCATCATGCCATTTATGCCATGATGAATAGTAACTCATGAATAGTAACTCATGATTATTATGCCATCATGCCACGTCATATGCTAATATGTCACGCCACATGTCATATGCCATTTATGCCATGTCATCATACCACATGTTATAATGAATAGTAACTCATGATTATTATGCCATCATGCCATGTCATCATGTCATATGCCATGCTACATGCCATACGCCATTTATGCCATATTATCATGTCACATGTCACGCCACATGTCATACGCCATTATGCCATGTCATCATGTCACATGCCACGCCAAATGTCATATGCCATTATGTCATGCTATCATGTCACATGCCATGTCACATATCATATACCATTACGCCATGTTATCATGCCACATCATCATGCCATATACTATTATGCCATGTCACCATCGAACTTCGGCTCTTGATTCGTGCTTTCACATAGCATAGAATTAGTCGATCAAGTCCTAAATTTCATTTGCTATTAACGATATTGCTTGTTTATTTTGCATTTTCACTCATGCTACCCGAGGTGGAAATTTCCCGAGGAGGTTGAGACATTACTAAATGTCTTGGATTTTTGTACCGATGAAGATCCCTTATAATAGAATAGCATTATTCCCCATTTTTAGGATTTAGCATTAAATCCCACGTGTATCCCCCATTCTGCTTGATCCCTTTCACCAGCCTTTTGGTATTTTTATTCGTGGATGGCTTATATTTGCTTAAATATACCATGTCATTCATGTCATATGCCATGTCACATGATACAATCACACACGTATATGTATGCCATGCATATACCATGCCATAACATACTGCATTTCATATGCTCATATGTATCAATATGCAATCCAATACGCCAATATGCAATACAAATACGCAACTCGCGCACTCAACCAATATGCCTTGCCATGCATATATATATGCCATTTCACATGTCATATATGTCATGTCACGTCATATGCCATAATGCATGTCATACCGTATGCCATCATATATACTATATTGAATACGCATTCACATACATATCGCTATACCATACATATGCCATGCCATTTCACATGTCATGCACATGATATGTCATTCATTTCACATGTCATGCATATGATATGTCATACATCACCTCACATGTCATGCATATGATATGTCATTCGCTCCACATGCCATGCATATGCTATGTTTCACATCACCTCATATATCATACATATGATATGCTATTCATATCACATGTCATGCATATGCCATGTCATTTACCTCACATGCCATGCATATGCCATGCCACTCACTTCATATACCACACATACACCATACATCCAAATACGCCAAAATGATCCAAATGCACTAACGTATTACTCTATATGTACTGTTTATCATGTTATATGCTTATATACATGCTATCTTGCCATGTCATGCGCATGATATATCATTCACGTTCACATGTCATGCATATGCCATGTTATTTTATCGCTACTTCACATGCCATGCATATGCCATGCCACTCAAATGTCATATAGCTTTATATGTCATTATTACGTACAACCTTGCAAATGCCAAATCACATGACGCGCTGTGTGCTTACATTTACGCTTGTATGCTTACCTACTTAGGACAATTAATCCCAACTATAATGGCAAAATCGATTTTGGAAACTCATAGAATAGATCTCCACCACCCGAACCGAATCTCTGAAGGGTTTAACTAGCACTCATGCTATGGGTCGGTTGGACCAATCCGGAACCATCCGGTGGTGACTTCCTTATGACTCTTTCAAGTCCGTATCATTCCTTAAGGGAACCCCTTAGGAAGACTGTGCTTTCGCTCCAAGTGCAGTCCCCGGTCTGTGACTTTCACAAACCTCGCTCTGGGCTCCGGTAGAAACCGAGCGCTCACAACATGTTTTAGTGGTATCAAAGCTAAGGTTAGCTCAACTTATGATATTGTATATGTGACTACTGCCTAAGGTTAATGAGTTGCATAATAGGAGTATTGTTAGTCCTTATTGCTGCTGACTATTTTGATCCATATATGTGTGTTTACATATTAGACACTATAACAGATAGAGTAGTTATAGTTGGTGAGGAAGGTGGGGGTAACTTTAACCCTCAAGAAGGCATGTCAGAGGTTGGTGGGAGGGTAGAGGTTCGATAAGAACTCATTGAACAGGATGAACAAGGAGAGAGATTATCTCTTATAGAATAACCAGCTATATCTGCTATTGATCCTATAGTTGCACAATTTGCTTGGTTCCTCAGATCTTTACAAGGATAGATTCCTATAGTGGTTCCAGCTCCACCTTCTATAGTGGTTAGAAATATATATGAGAAAGATTTTAAGAAGTTAAGAGCATATGGAGCTACTTATTTTTCTGGGACTATTGATCCGTATGTTATTAAGATATAGCTTGAAAGGACTAGGAGGGCTCTATGACAGTTAGATTGTCCTGATTTAGTGAAGTTTGAGTATGCTATTTCTCTACTTTAGGATGATGCATACGAGTGGTGGAAGATTATTCCACAGAGCATGGTTGATCCATCAATGTTGACTTGGCATGATTTTTAAAGGGAGTTCAGACAAAAGTATGTACCTTTAGCATGTATAGATCAAAAATTACATGAGTTCCTTAGTTTAAAATAGGGGAATATGTATGTGATAGATTATGAATGGGAGTTCACTAGACTGGCTTACTATACTACAAGATTGCACCATACGTGAAATTATGCCAATATATACAGTGTTTAAAGGTGGGTCATATCAATAAAACTCATTACATAGATCTATTTCTTATGTTTCTCAAAGTACAGCCATAATGGCAGAGGCCAAGGTAAAAGTCAGGGGTCAGTGAATCACTCAGTTGGTACTTCTGCCAGAATTTATAGTCTAAGATAGAGAGATGACTTACAAGCTGTTGATGTTGTTATTGGTAATTTTCTTATCTTTAATCATGATGTTTTGGTACAATTTGACTCATGATCTTCATATTCATACATAAATATCAAGTTTTCATGATTGCTTAATATCATATATGAGAAGTTAGGACATGATATTACAGTTTGTAGTTCTTTAGGTAAAGATACAATTATAAATTGGATTTATTGGTAGTGTCCTTTAGTTATCCGTGGTATGTACTTTTCATCTGATTTAGCAAAGTTACCTTTTTAGGAATATGATATCATTTTAGGGATGGATTGGTTGTCAAAGTATCAAGCTATAATAGATTGTAAAAAGAAGACAATGATACTTCAGTACCCAGAGTATGTTATGATATAGATACAGGGTAATGTACCATCAATGACTGCTAATTTGATTTCAGTGATGATGGCACAAAAATTATTATTGCAGGGATGTGAAGCTATACTAGCCCATGTTATAGATACAAGATTAAAAGGGGTACAAATATCAGAAATACTAACGATATATGATTATTCATATGTGTTTCCAGATAAGCTACCAGGGTTGCCACTAGAGAGAGAAATCAAGTTTGAGATAGAAACTTTACCAGGTACAGAGCCAATTTCTATTCCACCTTATAGGATGGCACTGATAGAATTGAAGGAGTTGAAAACTCAGTTACAATAATTATTAGACAAGAGTTTTATCCAACCGAGTGTTTCCGTAAGGGATGCACCAGTGTTATTTGTGAAGAAGAAAGATGGTACCAGCAGGTTATGCATTGATTATAGATAACTGAATAAAGTAACAATCAAGAACATGTATCCTTTACCTTGTATTGATGATTTATTTGATCAGTTAAAGGATGTGACCATATTTTCAAAGATAGATTTGAGGTTCGGTTACCATCAGCTTGGGGTGAAAGAGAATAGTATTCCAAAGATAGCTTTCCAGACTCGATATGGCCATTATGAGTTTTTGGTGATGTCGTTTGGTTTAACTAATGCACCAGTAACATTTATAGCACTGATGAACACTGTATTCAAAGAGTACCTTAATCAATTTGTGGTTGTGTTTATCAATGATATATTGGTTTATTTGAAGAGTAGAGAAGAGTATGATAAACATATGAGGATTGTATTACATAAGATGCAAGAAAAATAATTATATGGAAAATGTCAAAATGTGACTTTTGGTTGGAACAGGTGACCTTTCTTGGGCATATGATTTCAACAGAAGGTATCAATGTTGATCCTAGTAAGATTAAAGAAGTGGTTAATCGATAGAATCCATGAAATATTAGTGAAGTCTATAGTTTCTTAGGTTTATAAGGTTATTATAGAAGATTTTTTAAGCGATTCTTGATGATTGCTACACCACTGACTACATTATTACAAAAAGATGTTCCATTTGAGTGGACAGATAAATGTTAAAGGAGTTTTGATTGTTTGAAAGAATGTTTGACACAAGCTCCAGTATTGACTCTATCGATGCCTGGGAAAGATTATGTAATATATAGTGATGCTTCACTAAATGGGTTAGGTTGTGTGTCGATGTAAGAACAAAAGGTGATTGCTTATGCTTTAAGACAATTAAAGCCACATGAGAAGAATTACCCTACCCATGACTTAAAGTTGGTAGCAATTACATTTACTTTGAAGATCTAGTGACATTATTTGTATAGTGAGAAATGCTACATCTATATAGATCATAAAAGTCTCAAATATCTAGGAATATAGAAGGAACTGAATTTAAGATAGAGATGATGGATAGAATTGATTAAGGACTATAATTATGTAATAGACTACCATCCAGGGAAGGCTAATTTAGTGGTTGATGCTTTAAGTCGAAAGACATTTGCTATGTTACAATAGTTACCAATGATGCTAGTGCAAGAGATTCTACGATTGAGTGCTATACTGACAGTGCAACTAGATTGTGTCTTACCTGAATTGCAATTACAGGTAAAGCTAGATTTGACAGGTCAGATTAGAGAGTGTATGGTACATGATGATGAATATCAAAAGCAATTGCAGAAAGTGTAAGTGGGCAATACCACTATTTTTACGCTGGTTGAAGATGGTATATTGAAGCATGGTACATGACTATACATACTAGCTAATGAAGATCTAAAGAAGCAAATCTTATATCAAGCCCACAATTCAAGATATTCATACCACCCTGGGAGTATAAAGATGTATCATGATTTGAAGCAACAGTATTGGTGGGTCGGTATGAAGAAAGATACAACAAAATATGTGGCTTGATGCTTAATATGTCAACGGGTGAAGGCAAAATATCAAGTACTTGTGAGATTACTTCACCCTTTGCCTATACCAGAGTGGAAATTAGATTGTGTAATGATGGATTTTGTAACAGGTCTACCTTTGACACAGGCTAAGCATGATGTTGTATGGGTTATAGTAGACAGATTAACAAAGGCAACCCACTTCTTATTTGTGTGAATGGACTACAAATTAGAGAAGTTAGCCAAGTTATATTTACATGAGATTGTATAGTTACATGGTATCCAGACATCCATTGTATCAAATAGAGATTCATGATTTACATCTCATTTTTAGAGAGTTTTCAGAGAGTGCTAAGTACCAGGGTGCATTTTTGTACTCCTTTTTATCCATGGACGGATGAGCAATCAAAGAGAGTAATTTAGATTTTAGAGGATATGCTTCGGGTGTATGTACTTGAATAGGAAGGTAGCTAGGATACATACTTACTATTAACTGAATTTACATATAATAATAGCTACCAGTCTAGTATACAGATGGCTCCTTATGAAGCTTTGTATGGTAGAAGATGTATAACTCCTTTACATTGGGATAAAGTTAGGGAAAGAAGATTGATAAAACCTAAATTGGTACAGCAAGCTAAAGAACAGGTGAAATTGATTAAAAATTGACTAAAAGCAGCTTTAGATAGACATAAGTCCTAAGTAAATTCAAAGAGAAGAGATAAAGAGTACTATGTAAGGGATAAAGTATTTCTAAGGGTATCTCCATGGAAGAGGATTATACGATTCAGACAAAAGGGTAAATTGAGTCCTTAATTTATCAGACCATATGAAGTCTTGGAAAGAATTGGACCGTTAGCCTATAAATTAGCTTTACCCCTAGATTTAGACAAGATTCGTAATGTGTTCCATGTATCAATGCTAAGAAGATATAGATTAAACCCATCTCATGTTATTCTGGTCAAATCCATAGAGATACAACCTTATTTATCCTACAGTGAAGAACCAGTAAAGATATTGGCTAGAGAAGTGAAATAATTGAGGAATAAATGAATTCCCTTAGTAAAAGTGTTATGGAATTATCTTTCGGGACAAGATGCTACTTGGAAATGAGAATCACTGATGAGAAAACAATACCCCCAATTGTTCTCTATAGATTCAAGTTTGAATTTTGGCTCAAAATGTTTTTTTTAGAAGGAGAGAGTTATCACATCCATATACACATAACATCCTTATATGCATGAATTTTATACATAAGTTACAATGAATGATTAATTAGTGTATGAATATGATATAAAGTGCTTTATGGATAGAGGAATTCTATATGATATGTAATTGATAAAGAAAAATAATAAAAAAAGAAGGTGAAAAGTATGATTTAAAGTGTGTAAATATAAATTAAAGTAAACTTAGTAACAATGGTAAGTTAAGGTTATACTTAGATATTAATTATGAGTACATTATGAAATAGGTGATTTTTGGATATATTGTTTAATATCTTCAGTTTAAAGTCTTAATGAATATAATAGAATGGTAATTTAATGTTTATTAGGTATGTATATTATGTGTATGTATGTGTATAAATAAGAATATGTATTAATATGAATTATTAAGGCTAAGGGTAGCTTATGATTGGCATGGGGACGAGAAAAGTCAATTTTGGAGGCTACAAACATTTTTCTTCCTTCCCTTTTCTTCTCCTTCTACTCATAGAATGGGAATTTCTTCTTATCACCATCACAACTCTTTTTCTTTTCCTTTTCTTCTTCTTCTCATCTTCAATTATGGGAAAACCATCTTTCAAGGTAAAATCATGCAAAGAATTTAGTTTTCATGTTGCTTTGGTGTTCTGTGTGTTTTACCTATGTACTTTTCTTCCTCTTCTATGCTTTTTATCTCTTTAATAAAATGAGATGTTGCTGTAAGATTTGTGTTGATTGTGTGTAAATGAAAGAATTGGATTATTTGGTGAAAGATAGGAAAGACAAGTTGCTGAATTTGATGTTCTAATATAATCAAATGAATTTTTATTTTGGTGTGTGAATTCTATGTAAATTTCTAATTTGTAACCCTTGAAATAGTCACTTTAATTACTATTTAAAGTAGGTGAATGATGATTAATGGTGTTTCTAAGGTTTTATATGCTTAAAGGTTGATGAAAAGATAATTATATACAATAATAGCTTGAATTCAAAGTTACTGTCTAATTTGGAAATATTTCAGGTTTTGTTCTTCTAAGGAGCAGAAGTATGTATTCCTTGAATTTGTTTAAAAACATGATTGAATAATATGTTTATATGTTGAAAATGGGATTTGTTTGTATGTAAAGGTGAGTTATGGCATGAAAAAACCAAAAGGTTCACGGGTATGAAATAAGAGTTGCTAATGTGATCTGAACACATAAAAGTTTTATTGTGAGTGTGAAGCATGAGTAGCCAGTGTGATATGAACATAAAAGTTTCTGTCATGAGCATGAAGTAAGACTCGCGAGTGTGAAGCAGGAGTCACGAGTATGAAGCATGAGTCACCAGTATGATTCAAACATGGAAAAGTTTCTATCGCGAGTGTGAAGCTAGAGTTGCGAGGGTAAAGCATGAGTTACTAGTGTGATTCAAACATAAAAAAGTTTTGTTGCAAGCTATGAGCGCCGGTTTCTGTCGGGGCCCAGAGCAAGGCTTGCGAAAGTCACGGACCGGGGACCATACTTGGAGCAAAAGCGCAGTCTTCCTAAGGGGTTCCTTTAGGGAATGATACAGACTCAAAAGAGTCACAAGGGAGTCACCACCGGATGGTTCTGGATTGGTCCAACCGACCATAGCATGAGTGCTAGTTAAACCCTTCAAAGATTGGGTTCGGGTGGTGGAGATTTATTCTATGAGTTTCCAAAATCGATTTTACCATTATACTTGGAATTAATTGCCCTAAGCAGGCAAGCATGCGAGCATAAATGTAAGCACACAACGCGTCATGTGAATTGGCATTGCAAGGTTGCACATAAAATGACATATAAAACTATATGGCATTTAGATGGCATAGCATATGCATGTCATGTGATATAGCGATAAAAGTAACATGTCATATGCATATCATGTGAGTGTGAATGACATATCATATGCATGATATGGTAACCTAATATGTAAGCACATATTATGGAAAATAGTGTATGGCGTTATGCATTAACGTTTTTGATTTATTTTAGCGTTGGGCATATAGCCTATGTATAGCATATGCATAATGTATGAAGTGTGTGACATGGCATATGCATGACATGTGAGATGAATGGCATATCATATGCATGATATGTGAAATGATGCATGACATGGCATAATAAATGGCATACCATATGTCACACCCCGCTCTAGGATGTAACATGCTCCCGTAGAATAAAGAATAGTCTCCAATATATAGAAACTATTAATTTTCCTACAAGGGATGTCTTATTTTTTTTTACCTTAGAATTAAAAATAAACTTGACATTTGCAAAACTTATAATTGGAAAGCATTTGTGATATAGAATTCAAACAAATGATACATATAAATTTATACATATAAAATTCTTGTTTAATGAAAAACATTTAAGAATAATTGAACTCACATTGCACCCATACTTTTTACTGCCTTATTACAATACTGTATTATATAAAATTTCTATATAAAACAAAACATAAAACCCTTCCAAGCCCTTACCTTCAACAAGAGTTCTGCTGAACTGGTGCTTTGGAATCTGTGCACTCCAATTACCTGTTAACCTGTATCCATCAAATGATGAATGCTGAGTATAAAACTCAGTGGTGCTATAAACAAAATCAAAGACATTACATTAAATCAGTTATAGTGATCTACATTAATCACTATCTTTATATCATTTACTAATCTTTAAACATCTCTTATTTTCTGTTAACAATAATGCCTAAGCATTATTCACTATTCATAAATCACTATTCATCTATTACCTTCCATGACCTTTTTGATATACCTATGAGCAATACAAGTTTCATGCTAGGTATACATTCTATTTAAACTAGGCCAGTAGCTTTCATGATCTTTATTACATCAAATCATTAACATATTAAAGCTTTACTCATATAAACATCTTTTCTTTAGCATGTTCATTTTTGTTCTTAAGCCTAAGCTCAATTAACTATATATCATTTCCTCTGTGGCATAACTATGCCCTATGTATTAGCTCTGTAATGTGTGTTTATCACATGCCTATACGATTCCTTAAAGGAATCCATTAATTCTGTAAACATTTCTCTATAGGCACAATTGTAGTGCATTCACTGTTCCATTCTCTTTACTTTTATGATAATGGAAATGCATGCATGTGAAAATGAGAATGCAATCATGCTTTGCATTCCCCCTTTGATTTTCCTGTATCATATCATTTCTTTTCTTTTTATGATTGTGCACAATCCCTTTCCGTACTAGGTCCCTCTAGGTACCGGTACTCATCTCCCGAAGGAGGCCATTATACTGTATGGTGCCATGAACCCATTTTATTACTGTAGGTCTCGAGACTCATCTCCCGTAGGAGGCCATTTATCTGTATGATTCCATGAAGGAATCCATTAACTCTGTGACCTAGTACATTTCTTTTTCCATAATCACTCTTTTCTTTTCTCTTTTCCACCTTATATCCTCTTTTTCATGCTATGAATGCCTTTATATATGTATGTTTCATGACATGATGCATTAATGATGCATTAATGATTATACAGTACCAATCACAGTGTATGAACTCTTTATTTAACTACCACCAACAATCAACTGGAAAACATCATTTATTACCCTCTAAGGGTTCATATTAGC
>CANYBF010548359.1:0-22720 GCA_948192965.1 Dalechampia spathulata | reverse complement strand
AATGAAATGATCATACTGCTTGAACTAAAAGATATGATGATCAAATTGACATCAATGCATCATGAACTATTAATGCTATGGATCTTTAAATGTTATGATTATTTGGATTATATGATTAATTGTATTACATGTTATAACTAGCACCACTAAGTTTTATACTCAGCGTTTGTCAATTGATAAACGCAGGCATAAGCAAAGCCACAGAAGAGAAACATTGAGGCAGCAGTAGGATAAATCAATCTGATTGGTAATAAAAAAATATTATGGACTTCTTATAAGTATTAATCATACAATATTTTAAATAAGCACTTTGGCAATATCTTGAACTTGATAAAATATAAACTTGTAATAATGTATGTATAATTATGACACTAAAAAAAATGGTATGCATGTAATAATGAATGTTTATTAAACCAGGGACTGTTAAAATAAATTGGATTTAAAAAAAAAATTTCCACACTTATTATGAATGTATGGAATCCCTTGTAGGATGATTATTGATTTTCTTAATAGGAATTAGTAATCATTCTACGGGAGCATGTTACGCAACCAAAAGACGTGACATTTTGACTTAAAGAAACTCTAAGTAGCTGTAGGCTCATCCTCTAAACTATCCTACCATATATCAATAACACCAATATCAAACCCACCACTAAGTTAAAAATTAATAGAAGGAAGTTGGGCAATCTCCTCACTACTAAGGAGACAGAAGGAGTTAAGAACTAAGGATTCTGGTAACCTTGATTGGATTATATAGTTGCAATTCATTTTATAATAGTTTAGCATGAATTTGTTTTGGTAGAGAGATTAGATTTCTCAGAATCTTTAAGCTCACCCGAATTAATGAGGTCCTCCATGACCCGTATGAGAGAGTGGCAGTCATCAATGTTGTGGCCAGGGTGATGATGGTAATGATAGTAGGTTTTAGTATATATTGAGGTTAGGGGTGGTATTTGGAAGTTTAGCTCAAGCGACTTGATGAGTTTTCTTTGAGGAAATGCTCGGAGACCTTGGAAAGTGGCATCCTAAGATTCGAGTACCTCAAGGACTAGGTAGTGTTTTTGAGTATAGCATTTGGTGCGTGTAAGGAATTGATGTAATAGGCTTTATGCTATGTTTGGGTGTATGTGGTGGTTTTAAGTTTGATTAAGGAAGGCTCCTTCTTCTTTAGTCCCTCAGTCTGCTCAATCTACTGGCCAATAGAGTAGATGTTCTCAAATGTATGGAAAGTTTGATAGTTCAACTTATCCTAGTATAGTGGTAAAGACCCTATAATAAGGTTGTTGATCATGTCTGACTTAGATGGCTTCTATTTGACCATTAACTAAAATCATATATGAAAGGCTCATTAGCTTTTTACTTCACCATCTTTAGATCCAATAGAGTGATATCAAAGTGGGATTTAAACCGTACTACTTATAGAATGCGATGTAGAGAGACTTCCACTCGACCGTGGTTACCTTGTTGAGATTATGATACCAAGCTAGCACTGGTCCCTCCAATGAGATGAAGAATAGTCAAACTATCTACTGTAGTGCTCATCATCATCGTGTAAGTCTTGAGATGGTTCTTTGGATCCCTAACCCCACTGTACTTAGGAATATCCAGGAGCTTGAACTTAGCAGGCAGCCTCTTAATAACCTAAATTGAAAAGTTGTCAAAGTCAAGAATAGACCCCATCCCCTTGATCTTCATGATAGATTATAGTTATTCTATATTTTATTCTAGAAAATATGAAAAAGTGATCATGTTAGATCGTAACTCCTGGTTCACCAACTGGCTCTTCATGCTGAATGTAGATGTAGATGAAGAAATCCTCATGCTAGAGAATGCCTAAATGATGGCCCATCAATGTTGTTAGGTGGATAGCACCAAGTCTCACATACTGATGTTGGCCTACATCTTCCTCAACTACTTGATGACCACATTCTCAAGCTGGGCAATCTCTTTACTCTTATCAATAAGTTGCAGAGTTGGAGTACTACTCAAACTAGTCTCATCCGCAATGGGTCTAGCCTTTATCAACTTTCTCGAAGCATTCAACTTCTTCCCAAGAATGGGAGGAGTGAACACTTTACTACTTTGAGTCATGTTGCAGACCTGAGAGGACATCTTATTGGTGCCTAATCCCTTCTACTACTTAGGAACCATAGATACTGGCTTGGCTACTTTGGGAGTCCCAACTGACTCAGCTTTCTTAAAACTTCAAACCTTTGTCAATTTTGATTTAAAGAAACTCTAAGTAGCTGTAAGCTCATCTTCTAAACTATCCTACCATATATCAATAGTACCAATATCAAACCCACTGCCAAGTTAAAAATTAATAGAAGGAAGTTGGGCAACCTCCTCACTACCAAGGAGAGAGAAGGAGTTAAGAACTAAGGATTGTGGTAACCTTGATTGGATTATATAGGTACGATTCATTTTATAATAGTTTGGCATGAATTTATTTTGGTGGAGAGATTAGATTTCTCACAATCTTTAAGCTCACCCGAATTAATGAGGTCTTGCATGACCTGTATGAGAGAGTGGCAATCATCAATGTTGTGGCCATGGTGATGATGGTAATGATAGTAGGTTTTAGTATATATTGAGGTTAGGGGTGGTATTTGGAAGTTTAGCTCAAGCAACTTGATGAGTTTTCTTTGAGGAAATGCTCGGAGACCTTGGAAAGTGGCATCCTAAGATTCGAGTACCTCAAGGACTAGGTAGTGTTTTTGAGTATAACATTTGTTGTCTGTAAGGAATTGATGTAATAGGATTTATGTTATGTTTGGGTGTATGTGGTGATTTTAAGTTTGATGAAGAAAGGTTCCTTCTTCTTTAGTCCCTCAGTCTGCTCAATCTACTGGCCAATAGAGTAGATGTTCTCAAATGTATGGAAAGTCTGATACTTTAACTTATCCTAGTATAGTGGTAGAGACCCTATAATAAGGTTGTTGATCATGTCTTACTTAAATGGCTTCTGTTTGACCATCCACTAAAGTCATCTTTGAAAGACTTATTAGCTTTTTACTTCACCATCTTTGGATCCAATAAAGTGATATCAAAGTGGGATTTAAACCTATACTACTTATAGAATGCAATGTAGAGAGACTTCCACTCGACCGTGGTTACCTTGTTGAGATTATAATACCAAGCTAGCACTGGTCCCTCCAATGAGATGAAGAATAGTCAAACTATCTACTGTAGTGCTCATCATCATCGTGTAAGTCTTGAGATGATTCTTTGGATCCCCAACCCTGCTGTACTTAGGAATATCCAGGAGCTTAAACTTAGCAGGCAGCCTCTTAATAACCTAAAGTGAGAACCTGTCAAAGTCAAGAGTAGACCCCATCCCCTTAATCTTCATGATAGATTATAGTTATTCTATATTTTATTCTAAAAAATATGAAAAAGTGATCATGTTAGATCGTATCTCCTAGTTCACCAACTGGCTCTTCATGCTTAATATAGATGTAGATGAAGAAATCCTCATGCTAGAGAATGCCTCAATGATGGCCCATCAATGCTATTGGGTGGATAACACGAAGTCCCACATACTGTTGTTAGCCTACATCTTCTTCAACTACTTGATGACCACATTCTCAAGCTGGGCAATCTCTTTACTCTTATCAATAAGTTGTAGAGCTAGAGCACTACTTAAACTAGTCGCATCCACAATGGGTCTAGCCTTTATTAACTTTCTCAAAGCATTCAACTTCTTCCCAAGAATGGGAGGAGTGAACACTTTACTACTTTGAGTCATGTTGCAGACCTGAGAGGACATCTTGTTGGTGCTTAACCCCTTCTACTACTTAGGAGCCATAGATACTGGCTTGGCTACCTTGGGAGTCCCAACTGACTCAGCTTTCTTAAAACCTTAAACCTCTGTTAATTTTGACTTAAAGAAACTCTAAGTAGCTGTAGGCTCATCCTCTAAACTATCCTACCATATATCAATAGCACCAATATCAAACCCATCGCCAAGTCAAAAATTAATAGGAGGAAGTTGGGCAATCTCCTCACTACCAAGGAGAGAGAAGGAGTTAAGAACTATGGATTATGGTAACCTTAATTCGATTATATAGGTACAATTCATTTTATAGTAGTTTGGTATGAATTTATTTTGGTAGAGAGATTAGATTTCTCAGAATCTTTAAGCTCACCCGAATTAATGAGATCCTGCATGACTCGTATAAGAGAGTGGCAGTCATCAATGTTGTGGCCATGGTGATGATGTTAATGATAGTAGGTTTTAGTATATATTGAGGTTAGGGGTGGTATTTGGAAGTTTAGCTCAAGCAACTTGATGAGTTTCCTTTGAGGACATGCTCGAAGACCTTGGAAAGTGGCATCCTAAGATTTAAGTACCTCAAGGACTAGGTAGTGTTTTTGAGTATAACATTTGGTGTCTGTAAGGAATTGATGTAATAGGCTTTATGTTATGTTTGGGTGTATGTGGTGGTTTTAAGTTTGATGAAGGAAGGCTCCTTCTTCTTTAGTCCCTCAGTTTACTCAATCTACTGGCCAATAGAGTAGATGTTCTTAAATGTATGGAAATTCTGATACTTCAACTTATCCTAGTATAGTGGTAGAGACCCTATAATAAGGTTGTTGATCATGTCTGACTTAGATGTCTTTTGTTTGACCATCAACTAAAGTCATCTATGAAAGACTCATTAGCTTTTTACTTCACCATCTTTGGATCCAATAGAGTGATATCAAAGTGGGATTTAAACCCGTACTACTTATAGAATACAATGTAGAGAGACTTCCACTCGGTCGTGGTTACCTTGTTGAGATTATGATACCAGGCTAGCATTGGTCCCTCCAATGAGATGAAGAATAGTCAAACTATCTACTGTAATGCTCATCATCATTGTGTAAGTCTTGAGATGATTCTTTAGATCCCCAACCCCGCTGTACTTAGGAATATCTAGGAGCTTGAACTTAGCAGGTAGCCTCTTAATAACCTGAATTGAGAACTTGTCAAAGTCAAGATTAGACCCTATCCTATTGATCTTCATGATAGATTATAATTATTCTATATTTTGTTCTAAGGTAGAAGTCTTAGACTTATGAACATCATGCATATGAAGTGATATCTCATCATCTATCTCGGTGTCATATAAATTAACTACTTTCCCCACATCCTTCATAGGAGCTAGCGGGGTAAAATTCTTCAAGATTGAGAGCTTCCTTGATCTACTATTATAAGAGAGTCTTGAAGTCATTGGTCAAAAGGTTGGCCATAAACTGATCAATCAATTACTAAATAATGATAAGAAAAGCATCATCCAACACAAACCAAAAAGTGTCTGATGAAGAAGTAACATTCTTAGCAAGTTATGAGTTTCACATGGTCTGTACATGAAAGAGAGAGTTAGCATGGATGTATGTGTATGCATATGTGATTAGGTGTGATGCACATAATGTGACATATAGGATGTATATGCATATATGTATATTGGATAAAAAATACAAAAAGGTTAATGAACATATAGCACACAGTAGCACTCCCTGCTATTCTTATACCTCCATAAAGATAAGTCAGTCCAAAATCTCCTATATGGGATGGAGTTACACTAGGAACTCAAAGCATAAAATGCTCAGCATATAAAGCAAGCAAAAGATGATCATTGCCTAATCATATAAGGGAATAAAATGAAATCTAACAATATTCCGGTATGATCATATTACTATGATAAGAGAACATTAGTAGAATAAGCATGTGGTTGTGCAACCAATACAAAATCATGAGAGGATTCTAACTCTTAACATAGCAAGAAACTCTGAGAAAGGAGGCTGGATTTAGGCAAATCCACTGATATGATAAGGCATAGATCTACATAGCATGTGAATAAAGGGTCTTAGTTTTAGAATGTTGCTATGGTTAGCTACATGGGCTTTAATCTGATAAGATAAGCTAAGGTCACCCACCACGTTGTCTACAACCTATCCAACTAAATGGAATCATTAATATAAGACTATACCTAGTGTTAATCCATTAGGAATCATCAATGGTCAATAGTACAAGGTAGCAAATGGTGAAGGTAAACTTGCTTTCCCAAGGAGTTGAATGGAGTCCAAGGTACTCACTCACCCATAATCACTAATTTGACATGGGATTAATGATGGTGTGTAGATGTAAACTGTGTACATGATATGTAATACAACTAACTTGACTATAATGGGAAAATTGATATGAAACTTTAAGATTTTAATGCCACCAAACTTTCATCATAGGTCCTCAATGGAGTCGTCATTATGGGTAGGGCTTTCATCGTGACCCAGAGCAAGGCTTGCGATGCACAAACTAGGGGCCCACTTAGAGTGAAAATCCAATCATCTCAAGGGGCTATCTCGAGGAATGAGATAGACTCAAAATAGCTACAAGATGGAGTTACCATTGGATGATTTTGTATTTGATTCAACCGACCTATAGGATAAGTGCTAAGTCAAACCCTTCAAAGATGGGTTTAAATGGTGAAGACTATTCCTTTTTAGTTTCAAGTTCAATTTAACCATTTTAGTCAAGTTAATTATCCTAGGCAGGTGAGAATTCATAAGCATGAAATAAGCATGTAACACGATATAACATGGCAACAATCATGGTAGATATAGCATGGTAAATCTAATATGGAAATTATGGCATTACATCATGATATGGTAATCATGGCATGACATCATGATATGGTAATCATGGTGAATAAAAACATAGCATATGCATGGCATGTGAGATGACATTATATTAGCATGACATGACATAAGCATGACATGTAAGATGACATGACATAGGCATGACATGTGAAAAATGACATTGCATAGGCATGACATGTGAGAGATTACATGATATGTGAAATGACATAACATAGGCATAATATGTAAGATGACATGGCATAAGCATGACATGTAAGATGGCATGACATAAGCATGACATGTGAGATGATATGGCGTAGGCATGAAATATAAGATGATATGGCATAGGCATAAAATATGAGATGACATGGAATAGTAAACACCATATAGCAATGATAAAACGAGCATAGCAACATGAATGAAAAATAATAATAATGGCCTAAAGAAAGGGATCGAGGAAGATAAGGGGGATACATGATGAAATAAAGCTAAATCTTACATGATGAGGGAATAAAATAAGAGCATATTCTATTACAAAAGATCTCAAGGATACAAAAATTTGAGATAGTAACCAATATCTCCTCCACTTGAGAAAATGTCTCGGGCATCATGAGCCAAAAATGCATGAATGGAAAATGTAAAACATACAATTAATCATTAGTGGTAAACAAAATTTGAGACTAAATTGACCAATTCAATGTCATATGAAAGCATGAATCAAGGACCAAAGTCCAATGATTGTAATGACAACAATCATGAAAATGTAATAGTTAACACAAGTCAGATTATGAAAATCATAAGAAATAATCAATTTTAGGCAAAATCGATCAATAGCATAATTAAAATATTCTAAGATCACATGTAGCATCACTTAGAAATAAATCAGCATCCATTAAGCTAAACATGTTAAGAGATAAAAAAATCATAATTAAAATGATATTAATTAAGAAAATAAGCAAATTAAGTGATTTAATGGCAAAATAAAATGGAAACAATCATGGCATAATGAATTATAGAACTCTAACATCATTCAAATGTCAATTAGAGATCGAAAACACATCCAACTTAAGCCAATCATATTAATCACCATAAATCAATAAATTAAATAAGCATTTAACTTGAAAATTTAATTTTGAAGCTAAAATTAATGATGTAGGATCAATATATGATGAATTCAAATCATTAGAGTTACTATGAAACCACTAATCCTACTGAAAAATTCAATAAGCATTGAAAAACAAGTAAAACAAGTGAAAAACAAATGAAAAATTCAAATTTCTAAGAAATCTGGCAACTATGTACGCTATACATAGATGGATGTACACCATACATAGGCTATGTGTGGCACATACAGTGTGTTGTGCACAACACATAGCATGCAGTAAATGAAGGAAAATGTATTTTTAGGTAAAAACATGAAATAAATCATAAATCTCAATAGATATATAACTATTACAGATCATTTAAGCTACATTCGAGCATTAAATACTACCGTTACATTCATGATTAAAGCCAATCAATGTAAAACAAAGTTAAATCATAAAGCCCATAAAGAAAATCAAGAAGAAAATAAGAAGAGAATAGGCATTCAAAGCTTACCAACCAATTAGCTTCTCAAATATTGATTCCAAACGTGATTAGGGATTTTGAGAAGATTAATTAGTCATAAATATTAGATTAATTACTTAATTTTAATAGAGTTTGGGTAGATTTAATGAATTTTAAACCTCTTTTCCATAAATACAAGGCATATATTTATAGGAACGGGTTATAGGTTGTTAATTCTTTGACAAATAATGTGGGATTTTGGAAAATTATAAGCTATATGTGCAGCATATGGCCTAGAAAAAGGCTATATGCATAGCAAGTAGTAGTATATGCCCAACATAATGCATTTTTAACCTATGCATGCCATATCATGTGAATGCATTAGGATGTGCACCATATGTCAAACAAGTATCATTTAGAGCATAAATACATGGGATACATGGAGCATATTAGATTTGCATGGAAAAATACCACATGGAAAAATACCAACCTGCATATATTTTCAAAACATGTACAACATGTAGCACTATATGCTCCGCATATCAGAAAATACATGTTATGTACTTTGCCTTCCATAAGCAAAATGTAACGTGCTCCACATATCTAAAGCACTTAAGGGAGACTAAAAGGCTTATGTGCAAATCAGGGTCAACATTGAGGACCTGTACCAAGGTGAATCAAAGAAAATCCGAAGTTGCAGTACACAAGTGAAAAGTCAAGGTCAACATACATGTCATGCTTATACCATGCCATTTTACATGTCATGCCTATACCATGTCATTTTTACATGTCATGCTTATGCCATGTCATTTTTCACATATCATGCCTATGCTATATCATTTTTCACATATCATGCTTATACCATGTCATCTTTCACATGTCATGCCTATGCTTTATCATCTCACATGCCATGCATATGCTATGTTTGATTAACCATGATTGCTATCTCATATTTACCATGTTATGTTTGCTATGATTATTGCAATGTTATATCACATTGTATGCTCATTTCATGCTTATGAATGTTTGCCTACCTAGGATAATTAATCTGACTAAAATGGTAAAATTGAACTTGAAACTCTGAGGAATAGATCTTTACCACCTAAACCCATCTCTGAAGGGTTTGACTTAGCACTAATGCTATGGGTCGGTTGAACCAAATCTAGAACCATATAATGGTAACTCTATCTTACCACTCTTTTGAGTCTGTCTTTTTCCTCAAGGTAGTCTCTCGAGAAGACTACACTTTTGCTCTAAGAAGGCCCCTGATTTATGTGTTATAAGCTTTGGTCTGGGTTACAATAAAAGCCCTACCCATAGTGGTAACTCCACTGGGACTTATGGTGAAAGAGTGGTAGCATTGAAATCTTAGAGTTTCATATCGATATTCCCATTCTAGTCAGATTGGTTGTATTGCATATCATATACATAGTTTATATTTACACACCACCATTTATCCTGAATCAAACTGGTGATTATGGGTGAGTGGGTACCTTGGACTCTATTTGACTCCTCAGGAAAGCAAGTCTACCTTTACCACTTATTAGCTTATACTATTGACCATCGATGATTCCTTGAATGGATATATGCTACGTATAGTCCTATATCGATGATTACATTTTGTTGAATAAGTTATGGATCACATTGCGGGGGACCTTAGCTTGTTCTTACCAAACTAAAGCCCATGTAGTTAACCATAACAACATTCTAAAATAAGGACCCTATATTTGCATACTATGTGGATCTATATCTTATCATATCAGCAGATTTGCCTAAATCTGACCACTTTTCCTACATGGTATTACTCTACTAAAAGTCAAAATCCTATCATGATTTTATGTTGGTTGCATAACCTTATGCCTATTCCATTGGCATTCTCTTATCATAGCAATATGATCATGTCATCTTGCTCCGCTAAGAGTTAAAATCCTTTCATGATTCTATATTGGTTGCCTAACCTCATGCCTATTCCATTGGCATTCTCTTATCATAACAATATGATCATGCAAAAATGTTATCAGATTTTCATCGTAATCTCTTATATGATTAGGCAACGATCATTCTTTTGCTTGCCTCACATGTTGAGAGTATCGCACTTTAAGTTCCTAGTGTAACTCTTGGCTAGTGTCCCACCTATGTAATTTTAGACCGACAAATCTTTATAGAAGTATAAGGGTAGCAGGGAGTGCTGTTGTATGCTACATGTTCACTAACCTTTTCATTTTTTCTATTTTACACACATACATGCATGGCCATGCATGATTTTTACTAACTGCTTTCTTTTATAACCATAATGCAGAATATTTCTTAGTAAAGGTCATGCATACATCTATATATTGCATCATATGTATCAATGCAATCACATATGCATACGTATACATATGCATCCATGCTAAATTTCTCTATCATATGCAGATCATACTAAACTTACAACCTGCTAAGAATGTTGTATCTCCGTTAGACACTCTTTGCTTTATGCTTGATGATGCGTTGCTTGCCATTGTTCAATAACTGATTGATCAGTATATGACCAAGCTCTTATCCAAGGATTTCAAGACTCTCCAGCAATAGCAATGTTAGAGGCTTCATCACCTCGCCAACTCCCATGAAGGATAAGGGGAAAATAATTGACTTGTATGACATTGAGATAAATGATGAAGTCTAATTTCATATGCATAATGTCCTAAGTCTGAGACTTCTACCTTAGAACAGAAGATAGAAAAAGTGCAGTTTATCATAAAAACCAAGGGGATGGGGTCTGATATGAATTTTGATGAGTTCTCAGTTTAAGTTATTAAGGGGCTTCCTACTAAGTTCAAGCTCTTAGATGTTCCTAAGTATAGCAAGGTTAAGGATTTGAAGAATCATCTAAAGACTTACACGATGATGATGAGCATTACAAACTTATTGGATGAGACAGTCTGACTCTTCTTTATCTCATTGGAAGGACCAACCCTAGCGTGGTATCATAGTCTTAATAAGGCAACCACAGCTAAGTGAAAGCCTCTCTACATTGTGTTCTGCAAGCAATATGGGTTCAAATCTTGTTTTGATGTCACTTTGCTAGATCTAGAGATAGTTAAGCAGAAAGCTAATAAGTCTTTCATGGACTACTTTAACTAGTGGATGGATAAGGCTGCGCTCATCAGACAAAAGCCATCTAAGTTGGATATGATCAATAAGCTTATTATAGGGTCACTACAACTATACCAAGATAAGCTGAAGTATCAAACTTTCCACACCTTTGAGGATATCTATTCAGTCGGTTAGAGGATCAAGCAAACTAAAGGTCTAAAGAAGAATGACCTTCCTTCCTCAAACATAAAACCACCACATACACCTAAACATAACATAAATCCCATTATATTAATGCCCTATAATCACCAAATCCCATACTTTAAAGCACTACCCAGTTCTAGAGGTACTTGAATCTTGGGATACTGCTTTCCAAGGTTTTTGGGTGTCTCCTAAAAGCCAAACTCATTAAACCACTTGAGCCAAACTTCTAAACACCACCCCCAACCTTAATAGACACTAAAATCTACTACCATTACCACCAGTATCATGACCATAACACTAATGATTGTTGTTCTCTCAAGTGGGTTATTCAGGACCTCATTGATTCAAGTGAGCTCAAAGATCCTGAGAAATCCAAACCTTCTACCAAGATAAACCCATTACCCAACTACCATAAAGCTAACTACACATTACATGATCTAATCAAGGTTTTCAGAATCCCTAGTTCTTAGCTCCTTCTCTCCTCTCGGTAGTGAGCAGATTACTCAGCTACTTGCTATCATTTTTTGGCTTGATGGTGGGTTTGATATTGGCACCATTAACATATGGTATGATAGTTCAAAGGATGAGTTTGCAACTACTCAGGGTTTCTATAAGTCTAAATTGGTATACATTCAAAAGTTGAAGAAAGGTAAGATAGCTAAGACTCCTAAGGTAGCCAAGCCAATGCTTAAAGCTCCCAAGTAGCAGAAAGGATTGGGTGCCAACAAGATGTCTTCTCGAGTCTCCAACATGACTCATAGTTGTAAGGTGTTCACTCTTTTATCCCAAAGCCAATTGAGGTAAGACCCACTATGGATAAGGCAAGTCTAAGTAATGCACTAGCTTTATAACTTGTTGATAAGGATAAAGAGATTGCTCATTCTGAGAATGTAGTCATTGAGCAGTTGAAGAAGATGCAAGCTAATATTAGTATCTTGGACTTGGTGCTATCTTACCAGTAGTATCGACAGGCCATTATCAAGGCACTCTCTAGTATGAAGAATTATCCATCTACCTCTACCTTTAGAATATAGAGCCAGTTGATGAATCGAAAATTATAGCCCAGTATGATTACTTTCTTGGATGCAAATGTACCAATCAAGGGTATTCGATATAATAAGACATTCTTCATCAGGATGCACATCATGAGCTTCTCCAATCCCGATGTCATGATGGATGATAGTTCTGGCATTAATTTTTATCTGCTTAAGGTGTTACCTAAGCTTAGGATTCAACTTTTAGACTTGAAGCCATCTAAGACTATCATCAGGGCATATAATGAGTCTAAACAAGAGATTATTAGCACCTTCACTACCATTGTGGCTAGTAGGGCGATTGAGTCAGTGGTAGAGTTCATAATTCTTGACATCCCAATGTCATTTTCCTTGCTATTGGCATGGTCATAGTTTCATCTGATAGGAGGTATGCCATCCACCTTGCACTAGAAGATTAAGTT
Source organism: Dalechampia spathulata (assembly GCA_948192965.1). Classification (NCBI taxonomy): domain Eukaryota; kingdom Viridiplantae; phylum Streptophyta; class Magnoliopsida; order Malpighiales; family Euphorbiaceae; genus Dalechampia; species Dalechampia spathulata. Next base: position 9,816 of record CANYBF010548359.1, on the reverse strand, counting down.
TTTTGCATGATAAAGGTATGGTTACTATTATAGCTGATGATGAGGTTTCCTTGGCCAGTATAAGAGAGGATGTTAGATCACCGCCATCAGAGAACTTGAGTGATACTCATACCAACTGAGTCCCACTATGAAAAAGATGTTGTGTAACATGAAATTTATGTATAACAAGGGTTTGGGTTGGTACTAGCAAGGTCCAATGGAGTTCAATATCCTTACAATAATGTGGGAGGAGAGATACTACATTTGATTCAACCCCTATACTTCAGATAAGCCGGAAGAGTGTAAGATGGTTGCCTTTGTCCAAGGAGAGATACAGTATGATTAAGCTCCTGACTTACTTAACTTGGATGATTTCTTTAATTAGCAGTTCACCATCTTTGGTGATGTTTATGATTTATCAACCTTGATAATGTCTAAGAAGGTCACTATCACTTCTTCCACTATTAGCCCTGATGACGATTTTCAAATCTTTGGTGATGTTACTAATATCACCACCAATTGCCTTAAGCCGGAACCCATTATAGTTGCCACACTGGAGTCCAATCTATAAATTTTGGATATGGGGGATCTGCTTCTTCAAAAATTCTACAAGGACATCACCATCTTAGTAGGTAGTACTTTTGATGAGCTTATGCATGAGGATGATGACGTCCCTATCTCTATACTTTTTGACGATGATGTAATCCTTTCAAAATTTAATACAATGAAAAATAGTTTTGCTTATGTTTATGATGTGTATTATAATGGAATTATGCATGAACATGAGCATTACATGAGCATTTTTGACATTAACATATCATGCATAAAAATTGTTAACATTGGCACAAATGACAGGACCTATCCTCTCCAGATTGCATCCAATTTAACCCTTGATAAGAGAATTGAAATCATCATAATATTGAAATAGCATATAAAAATCTTTACTCTAGGCTATAAAGACATGTCATGTGTCAACAAAACTATAGTGGAACATAAAATTCCAATCAGACCTAAGTTTAAGCCAATTAAGTAGAAGCTACATTGCTTCCAACCAAAATGGGCTCAGAAGGTTAAGGAGGATATCCAAAAGAATTTGGATGCTAAGTTCCTTAAAGTGGTTAACTATCTTAAATGGCTGCCCAATGTGGTTATATTTCCTAAGAAAGGCAGTAAGGGTTAGGGTCTGTGTAGACTACAAGGATCTGAACAAGGCATGCCTGAAAGATGACTTTCTTTTGCTTCATATAGATGTGTTTATTGATATAGCAGCTACTAGTGCTATGTAGTCCTTTGATGGGTTTTCTCAGTATAATTAGATTCTTATAGCTATTATTAATAAGGTGAAGATAGCTTTCATGATGAAATGGGGGACCTATTGCTATAAGGTCATGCCCTTTGGTCTGAAGAATGAAAGTGCTACCTATCAAAGAGCCATAACAACCTTGTTGCATAATCTAATCCATAAAGAGGTTGAAGTCTATATGGATGACATGATGGTGAAGTATCCTACTAGGGAAGAGCATCCGGCTGCTCTTGATAGATTTCTCATATGGGTTAAGAAGTATGGGCTCAAATTAAACCCAAAGAACTGCACTTTTAAGGTGACGTCTGATAAGTTATTAGGTCATGTTATCAACAAGAGAGGTATTAAAGTAGATCCTGACAAGGTGAAGTTGATCTTTAAGATGCCTATTCCTAGAATTAAGACTAAAGTTAAGGCATTTCTGGGATAACTCCAATACTAAATATGAGCCCACGTTCAAGCTTTTGAGGAAGAACCAGCCTTTGGTTTAGGATGAGAACTATCAGTTTGCATTTGAGAGGGTGAAGTATTACCTCTCTAACCCATCGATTCTGCAGCTGCCTAGATCAGGAAAACCATTGTTACTCTATCTAGCCTTGGAGGAGGAATTATTAGGAGCTATGGTTGCTTAGGAGAATGAAGCTGTAGTTAAGCATGTCATTTACTACTTGAGTAAGAAATTGTTGCCAATAGAGTGTGAATATAACACTTTAGAGAAGCTGTTCATGGCTATTGTATGGGTCACTAAGAAGCTTAGACATTACTTCCAATCATACCAAGTTTAGGTGATCTCTAAGGTTGATCCTATGGAGTACTTGTATGAGACTCCTTTATTGGTGGGGAAGCTTTTCAGGTGGTTAATCTTATTATCAGAGTTTGATGTATAGTACATCATTAAGAAGGTGATCAAAGGTAGAGCGATTGTTAAATTTTTAGCATCTAGGCCAGTAACTAGACTTCCTAAATAATGACTTAGGGGCATTCGATGTCCAAAAATGGTAGTTGCACGTTGATGGCATAGTCAACAAAAGAGGTGCCAGAATAGAGGTTGTGTTGATCGCACCTAAAGGTGAATTGATCATACTTTCAAAGCAACTGAGCTTCCCAATCACTAATAACATGATTAAGTATAAAGCATGTTTGTTCAGGCTTGAAGCATTGCTAATGATTGGTGCCCAAGAAGTGGAGGTATTTGGTTATTTGATGCTTATCATTCACTAGTCAATCACCTAGTAGGATGTTAGAGAGGAAAAGCTCAAGCCTTACACTAAATACAAGAAGCTCATGATTTATAATTTTAGCTCATATCAGTTTATTCACACTCTGTGTAATAAGAATAAAATAGTTGATGCTTTGGCCACATTGGCCTCAATTTATGAGTGACTGTAGTGTCAAGTGCAACTTATGTTCATCGAGCAATCAAGAATTCCACATTGATGTTTATGGGCCTCACATGAATGGGTTTGCTCTATATAGAAAGATCCTACACCATAGGTATTTTTAGCTTACCATGGAGAAAAACTATGTATAGATTATGTGGCGATGTCATGAGTGTCAGATTCTTAGAGATCTGAGCCATGTATCATCAATCGAATTGCAGAATTTGATGACACCATGGCCTTTCTCAGCTTGGGGAATTAATATTATGGGTGAGATTCATCTTAATGCTTCTAATAGACATTGGTACATACTGGTGGTTGTTGACTACTTCTCTAAATGGGTGGAGGTAGAATCCTACAGCAAACTAGGGGTAAAGCAGGTTACCAAGTTCATAAAGAAGAATCTCATATTTAATGTCTGATAATAGGGTACAGTTCTAGGGTTAAGTGCTTGATTTGTTAGAGAGATATGGGATTAAGCATCATCAATCTTCTCCATATCACGCTTAAGTTAATACGATAGTTGAAGTGGCTAATAAGACGATCAAGCAAATATTGACTAAGATAGTGCAGACTTACTAGGATTAGCGTGAGTAGTTATCATTTGCTTTATGGTGTTACAAAACCACTGCAAGGAGTCCTACGACTGCTACCCCTTACTCTTTGGTTTATAAAAAAAAAGTTGTATTGCCAGTCAAAGTAGAGCTGAAGCCACTTGAAGTTATTCTAGAAGCTCAATTACCAGAGGTTGAGTGGAAGAGAGCTAGATATGAACAGTTGGTTGCTATTGATAAGAAGTGGTTGAAGGCCTTCTATCATTTATAGCTTTACAAGAAGCGCATGGAGAATGCATTCAATAAGAAGGTCAAGCTTGTTGCCATACAGGAAGGTGATCCAGTTTTGAAGCAATTCAGATTGGTTATCCATGACCTACGTGAGAAGTTCATAACTAACTTAGAGGGCCCATTCCTAGTTAAGAAGATTTTGTCCAAAAGCTTTGTCTATATCTCAGACTTGGAAGGGAATAAGTTCTCTAAACCTATCAACCTCAATTGGTTAAAGAGATTTTTGTCTAGAGCAAAGGGAAAAAAGAAAAGCAAAATAAAATAAAAGTCTGGTGAATTAAAAATCTACATAGGCAGTTCATGTAAAAATTAAGACAAAGAAAAAAATGATTGCTTGATAAGTTAAAATTTTGCTTGGATAACTCATGTAAAAGTTAGGGCTCTTAAAAGTAAAAAAAGAGCATTAAATAATTGATCAAAAAATCTTGCATGGTACTGGTTAATGATAAAGGTTAACTCTGATGCATATTAGAGCTTATGTGATACTTTTAACATTTCTCATGCAAATATTTTAATTTCATCAATGGAAATGGAATGCATGTTCATAAACTTAGCCATAAGTAATTGTAGATATCAAAAATTTAAATTAATTTTTAGATCAATTAAATATATTTTGATCTATGAAATTATCATATTGAATAATTATTTTAATCTAATAAATGAAATATATTATATAGATCGATTAAATAAATATTTTGATCTATAAAATAATTAAATTAAACAATTATTTTAATCTAATAGGATAAATAGATTTTAGGCCAATCAAATTATCTGGTTTATTATCTAACATTAAATTATTTTAATAGTCAAATAAATATTATTAAAATAATAAACAAATAAAGTGATAATTATATCAATACAATTCAAGTAGAATTCAATCACTTCAAAGTAATAAAGATATGATCTTATCAGACTCTTCTTCATATTACTATAAATAAAGGAGCTTCTCTCATTCTAAAATCACATTCAGAAGCTAAAAATCAAAAGCAAAAAAAAGCTCTCAAGACTCAAGGCTCTCAAAATCCTTAAGTCCTCAAGGTCTTCTTCAAGTTTATTAAGGTGCATATCAAAATCATAAGGTGTTCATCAAGTTTATTAAGGTGTTCTTCCTCAAGATGATATTTTGATTCAATATCAGGCATCTGAAGCACTTGAATCATGTTCTTCTCCAAAATTCAAGTTCAATTTAAGATTAAGTTATAAAAGCCCTTGAATCAAGCTTTTATTTTGAGATTCAAATCAGAGAATTAAATTTCTTTATTATAAGAATTTAATATTAGAGATTTTAACCTACTTTAAATTAATAAAAGTTATTTATTACTCAATTTCTAATTCAATATTATTTTTATTTTATAGTTTTTATGCATTACAAAATACTTTTGGTTTTATGTTTTTCTTATATATTTGAATTCAAATATTCATATATTTATACTTATAAGACTAGTTGTTATAAATTAATAAGGTATTTGAGTATAAATGAAGTAATATTTCAAAAATATTCTGAAATAAATTTCATTTTTTTTTTAAATTAGTCATGTAAGCTTATATTGGGTGCTTATTGTAAAAATTGAAATTTTAAAAATTAGACAAATTCAAAAAAAATACATGGATTTTTATCTAATAAGATCGTAGATGAATACTATAAGTAAAGCTAATTCACTACAAAAGTGAAATACTAGAATTTAGGTAAAAAATTATACCTTCAACAAGTTCATTAAATCACTTGAATGCATCATATAATGGTTTTTAAGAAATACAAAGTGAAAGATTAAACATGCTTATACCTAGAAATAAGGAATGAATGGATAACTTAAAAATATTATTTACATCTTAATAGTAGTCTTGCAACAAAAATACTTCAAACAACATTCAACATATAGTACTTGATTTAAACATGCTACATATTAGTTAAAAAAACATGTCTTTTATCCTTACAAGAGTTATTTGGCCCATCTTTAATAAATTAGATATGTTTATTAGTTCTGAATATTAACACCTAGAAATCTACGTATTATTAGCTATATATAGTATAACATTCTTTATGACATAAATAAAAAGTGTTATCAATTAGCTTATTATATAGATCATAACAATATGATGATAAACAATTCCTAAAATCAATTTTCACAATAAGGTCAATTGGAATCTTTAACATTTTCTTAAAAAATATAAGAATGTTAGATCTATCATCTATGCATATTTCAAGTTTCACTCCTTTTTTCACTTATTGTAAGTGAATATATGCCCTATGAATTAAAAAACTAATGAAATGATGAGAAATACTAATTAAAAAGTAAGGGAATAATTCATCTTATTTTTATTTAGTATAATTAATACTTTTTCTTCAAAAAGAATCAATATTTAACTTTTGAAGATCATTATGTCATATATGTTTTAAAATGGTTTTGAAAACTTTCTGTTCAATTTTTATCATTATTGAAGTTTAAAAGAGATGATTACTTCCAAAGTAATGGCTAAGTTAAAGTAAATTGGCTTTTTAGATAATTAAAAATAATTTAAAAGTGAATTAAATTAATTAAAATAATTTTGTATGTCATGTGAAATTAGTTAACTAATTTTATCAATTTTAAAAGTAAATTTAAATCAAAATTGTAAATAATTCAATTCAAAAATCATAAAAATAATGTGAACATAAAATATCAATTTTTGAAAACTTTTCCTTGAAAGATAAAGTAAACCAATAAAGGTATTTATCAAGACATTATTTTTAATAAAGTGTTGGATAGTTTTTAAAAGCAATGAATACAACGAGCAACATAAATTAACAAGCTAATATACATACAAACTAAGTATAAAATATATAGAGAAGAGAAGAAAAAATAAACATTATCAATTATAGTGATTTTGATTAAATGCTTATGTCCATTTTCTTAAAATCAATGCTTGAGATTTTATTATAGAAACAAACATAATAAGAAGTTTTAAGGCTAACTTAGAAAGTTTACAATCAAACAAGTTTTCTAAGCTAATTTGAAACCTCTTCAAGTTCAACAAACTCACTCAACAACCTTTTCAAATTCTCACAATAAGCTAACTTAAAAACTTATTTCAAGTGATTTATAATCACTTTTCTATAAGTGAATATAGATTGCTTATGATTTTCTCAAAAGACTTTAGAAACTTTGTTCAGAACTTTCATTCAAAATCTAATATAAATGTGATATGAAATATCAAGAGTAAATATTCAAATAAACCTCATTTTGAGAAATAATTTAAATAAACCAATTAATGACATTTGGTTTTGTATTCTTTTATATATTTGATAATTTAAATACTCATGTATTTAAAACTAATTGTTATAAATCAATTAGGTATATGAGTATAAATGAAGTAATATTTCAAATTTATTATGATATAAATTTTAGTTCGTTGAAATTAGTTGATTAAGTTTACATTGGGTGTTTATTATAAAAGTTCAAATTTTTAAAACTAGATAAATCCAATACATGGAAATATTTTGAAAAACATCTTTGATAAAGAAAAACATTTTAATTTTTAGGATATTAAATTTAGAGCCTCATACAATAATTTTCTCAAGTTTTCTTAACATAAAGTTAAAATATCTTAAAGTATCCTTGATCTTTATATCCCTATCACACTCTATATATACTTGCCTTTCTTAAACTCCTTTTGTATGGTTAATATTAATCAAGAATGGCCAAGAAAACAATCTTTAATTTTTAATTTTGTAAAAATATGATTGTTATAATGGAAAGAAACTACACATGAAAGATTAACTTCCTTGTATAATAAATCTTTCTTTTTCTTTAAAAAGTTTGGCTTTAATGCATGTGTATCATGGAAGTAATTTATACAGATAATTAGCTAGGCATTTGGCTTAAAATATTTTATCTCCATTTCTATCATAACATTTATTCAATTCTTATGTGATTCTCACAAATAAATTTATAAGAAATCTACCAAAAATAAGATAAAAAAATAATGTTTAATCTTTAAAAATAAAAGGTCAACCCTATTAATATATGCTCTAAAGCATCATGTATGACTATAATAATTTTATAAATATTTATTAACAAAATGACATTATTCGTTATATAGTGTTGTATTTTCTTTATAAAAATGATAATAGAATAACTTATAGCATCATGCATGTAGCTATAGATAATGAGCTCTAAAAGCAATGTTAATATATGGATGCTAGTACCATGCACTTCCATCTAAGGGAGCTCTTTGAGGAAAGAGTAAGAATGGAAATATATGATCTTTTAAAAGCACTTTTAAGTGTAGAATGGTTGAAGGGTCATCAGTAGTCCAACATGGACTAAAGATGAATGGATATATTGAAATATTGGCTTCACTTAGCTTTATCATGGATCATGAGCTAACCATAGACTTGATTTTATAATCATTGCAGATAGTTATTCATAGTTTATGCTTAATTATGAAATGAATTAGGTCAACACTATAATTTATAAGCTCATCAACTTGCTAAGTATGGTCAAGAGGCTAATAGGAAGAGTTATAAGGTAGCAATGGTAGTGAGCTCTTCTAAGCCCATTAAGAAGAAGGGAAAGAAGTCAACCCTCAAGCCTAAAGGTGGAGTTGCCAAGAAATAAGTTGTTGAGGAGACCCTTAAGGGTGCTTACTTCCATTATAGCAGGGATGGCCATTAAAAGAGGAATTATAAGAAGTACATTGATAGCTTAAAGAAGGATGGTCCTACTTCATCAGGTATATTTCTTATTAAATTTAATTCCAATGCTATTTCTAATAACAAGAGTTGGGTATTAGATATCAACTATGCAACTCATATATGTTCTAATATGTAAGGACTAATAATATATGAAAGCTGAATAAAGGAGAGATAGATATCCGGGTTGTAAATGGAGCAATGATTGTTACAATAACAATGGAAGATTTGATTTTAAATTTATCTTTTGGACATGTATTGTAGCTTTATTATTATTATTATTATGTTTCTTATTTATATCAAAGTATTATTTTAATATCTTATCTTATTGAATAAGGTTTTAATTTTGTTATTAGTAATAATGGTTGTTCAATATTTAACAATGATGTTTATTATTATTCTTAAAATATTTTAAATGACATTTACATACTAGATGATTCTAACTTTATATGTAATATACAATCTAAGAAACTCAAGGTGGATAATCTTAATCTACTATATTTATAGCACTGTCATCTTGAGCATATAAACAACAAATGCATGACTAAGTTACATGAACTTTGAAAACTTAAGATCATTTGATTAAGAATCATATGGTGTCTTAAAAAGGTAGAATCAAACTTTATTAGATATGGTTCAACCTATTATAAGCCTTACAAAGCTACCCAAATCATTTTGGGGTTATGCATTAGAAACTTTTTTTCATGTATTGAATAAAGTTTCATCTAAATTAGTTGGAGTTACTCCATATGAGATATGGTTTAATAGGAAATATGTGTTTCTTATATGAAGGTATGAGGATATCGACAATGTTAGATAAAATTAATGTTAAATTTGAGAAATGTTATTTTAAAAGATATCCTAAAGAAACCATAGGATATTATCTCTACCATCCTTTAAAATAAAAGGTTTTTTTTTTCAAAGCATGTTTTTTTTTAGAGAAAGAGTTTCTTTTAAAAGGAAATAATGGGAGTAAAGTTGAACCTGATAAAGTTCAACAACCACAAGAGGAAACATATCAAGTAATTAATCCTATTATTATTATGCATGATGATATGATATTATGGGAACACAAGCTTTAAGACATTTAACTAGAATAAATATTATGCGTAAAGAGACAAGGTGCTCAACTAAAGTGAGAACTAATGGATTTCTCATTCATGAAAACAAAGAAGCTCTATTAGTTAAAAATAATGAGCCTGCTTACTATGATGAAGTCCTGAAGAGTTTAAAATTTTATTTATAGTTCAAAGCTATACAGTCTTAGATGGACTCCATGTTAGAAAACCAAGTATGGACTTTGGTTGATCCACCTATAGGTATAAAACCCATTGGGTGCAAGTGGATCATCAAAAAGAAGATAGACATGGAAGGTAATATGATTACCTGTAAAGCATGCTTAGTTACAAAAGGTTATTATTAGAAGCAAGGTGTTGATTATGTTAAAACTTTCTCTCTTGTAATTATGCTTAAATCCATTAAGATATCACTTGCTATTTGTTACATCCACAATAGACCCTAGGAGAATACGTATAAGTATACGTATAGTATAGACATGAGTCTAGGGCTTTATGTGATTGGATGTGTTGTGTGCATGTGCTTGAGCATTAAGATGTATGCTAAGTGTATATAGGTGCC
>CANYBF010548241.1:0-19055 GCA_948192965.1 Dalechampia spathulata | reverse complement strand
ATGGACTTCAATATATAGTTTAATACTCCAAGTAAAACAAGTTCATTCAAAACATTGTACTATATAATGAATAATGCCTTTATTAATGAAAAACGTATGGTACAAATACACATGATGCTCTAAAGCATACACTAACACACCCGATCACTTATTCTTTTCCAGAGTGTTTTTCTTAGCCATATTTTCATCTTTTCTTGTTTTTCTTGTAAGCCATGAGTGGCTAGGTACTCTATAGTAGGATTTGATTTCTGAAATCCCTTGCTAGGATAGCTGATTATGCTTGTTTAACATTATTATGAATGGTTTTAGAAACAAAATCTCTGCTTTATCATTGTAATGAGAGTTGGATTGTAGAATGCTTGAACATTGAGAGATGTTTAATTCTAAAGATTAGCTTTCTAAATGATTTCTTATGCTCTGTAATTGCAACAAGAGTTGAATTATAGAATGCTTATTCATTCTTGTTAGGCAGATGTGTATGAGAGATCTACATATTCCTAGCTCTTGTATGATAGCTTAATAGTTTCCTTAATTAGAGGACCATGATAGTGACTAAGTGAATCTAAGATTAAAAGGAAATTTAGTTGGTTTTGCTTTGAGAGAGGGTGATCGATGCTTTTGAATATCTTGGGTAGTAATAAGCACGTGACTGTTATCCTAGCTTGATGATGATGATTTCAAATCCTATGTTTCTTATCATTATTTTATCTTCTTACCATTGATCTTGTTTCATTCTTTTACATACTTACCTTTGTAATTGTGTACCTCTAAATACCAAACATTTTTAGTTGCTTAGACAGATTGGAAATCTAAGTAGTGATGGGTAGGCAATAAATCCTCATGGATCGATATTTTATGGCTAGATGTATTTTTATCTAAAATGAGAATTATTTTTATTTCTATCCTAAACTTGTAAATGCTTTTGTTTTACACTAAATGCAAAAAAAAAGCCTTATATTGATCAAATTCTTTATCAAGTATTGACGTTTCATCTTTCTAAAATTTCTATCAATTGAATACTTTAATTATACCTTAAAAAATTTTTTCATCATATTTATCAAGTATATACAATTAACTTTAACATCTCAAATCATGATTGAATGCTTCATATTTATTTTCATTATGATTTTGTTTTTTCTACTTCTTAGTTTCTTATACTATTAACTATTTACTTGTTTTTCTTTTTATTCTTAAAATTCTTTTTGGTATAACTTTTTGATTATCGGTATTTTATGAGACTTTTGCTTATATAGAAAAAAAAATTAAATATGAAATTTGATGAATTAAGGCAAGCATTAGCATAAGCAGAGGATATTCTCAAGTGTGAGTAGTCCACACACATGATTGTGTTTTGAGAAGCTAAAAAGCAAGAGAAAAACTAAGGAAAGCTTTAGCTCTAGACAAAGTTTGACAAAATTTGCAAAAAAGTTTGACAAAGTTTTTTCTACTTGAATATAAACTTCTTTCAAGATTTAAACAATAATACTAATAATTAAAATCAAGAACCTAAATATTGATATTTAGTTAAAAAGATTAATAAATTATACAATATTTTTCTGTAGAAGTTACAGTAAGTATGTAAGTGTAACTTATTTAAAATAACTTAAGCACTCATATATACTACAAAACATTAAACAACAACATAACATATTTTTCTAGAAATAATAATATATATATAATCATAAATATGAATATAAAAGTAAGTGAGTTACCTACAACCAACAACGTGAATACTCATATACAATACAGTCTCTTTATAAAAGTAAATAATGTATTTAAAATTAGGAACCTAAATACTCATATTTAGTCAAAAAGATTAATAAATTATATAATATTTTTATGTAAAAGCCATAATAAGTATATAAGAGTAAATAACTTATTACAATGAACAACTTAAATACTCGTATATATTACAAAATATTAAACAACACAACTTTTTTTATAGAAATAATAGTATATATATAATAGTATATAAGTTATCTTAGCCATTAACCTAAATACTCTTATGTACTCAAAAATATTAAACAACACATGATCTTTGTATAATAAGTATAATATGTATATAAGAGTAACTAACTTACCTGCATTCAACAATGTAAATACTTATATATACTCTAAAACATTAAACAAAAACATATTATTTTTTTCTACAAGACACAGTATCTATATGAGAGTAAATAATGTATTTACGACCAATAACTTAAATATTCATATTTACTAAAAATGATTAATGAATTATACAATATTTTTGTATAGAACCACAATATGTATATAATAGTAAATAAATTATTTACAGCCAACAACCTAAATATTCATATCTAGTTCAAAATATTAAATAATAATACAACATATTTATCTACAAATAACATTATATATATAACAACAAATAAATTATTTATAGTGAGCAACCTAAATAATCTTATCTACTCCAAAATATTAAAGAATAACACATCATTTTTTCTACAAACCATAATATGTTTATAAGAGTAAATAACATATCTACAACAAGAAATGATAGGAAAAGACCATGGTTAGAGATTACATTATCACCAAAAAATGATGTGTGCAAGATTGATACTACCGTAAATGTAAGGAATGTCACGTCTTTCGGCTGCGTAACATGCTCCTTTAGCATGATTATCAATTCTCTATATTAGAAAATTAATAATCACCCTACAAAGGATTAAAATCTTAATCTAACAAAAATGTAAAGTTTTTTTTTCACATAACAAATTACCAACTAAAAATAATCCATCAATTTATTTTAAAAGATAATTAAACATTTATTAAAAACCACACACTTAAATATTATAACATACACACATTATTTCATTTTTGTATAATATCCCTAGTGTCATCATAATGTTAATCTTATAAAAATTCCAAACATAATAATTTATATGTATTATTTAATTTACTGTCATTATACCCAAAGAGTAAGTTGCACGTTATTCGAAGAATTGAAGTTTGCTTCGAATTACAAGTTCGCTATCAGAATTTGCAAATCAGCTGCTGATACTTCTAAATCTCGTGCTCTCGTGTGTTGCTAGTGCCTACGTTCATTAATTGATAAACGCTAAGTATAAAACTCAGTGGTGCTAGTAAAATAATAATCATAAATATTATAACATTAAAAACAACAATTTAATATAAACATAACATCTCAATTTTTATACTATTTAATAATGCCACATACCATGTATGAATAAAATTATCACCTGTATCCATTTTTATTTTTTTATTTTTTTCCCGTGAATTCTCATGCATATCCATTAACTGTTCCTAACCATTCACATCATATTATCAGTTATAACATTCCATACTATTATTTCATCAATAAATATTAAATGTGATGAAATATGGTTTTTGAGAATGCAAATTGTAAATTGCTCTCTCCCTCTGTTTTTCCTTTACCATTATCATTTTGTTGTCTTATTTAACTATGCACATTTCTACACTGGGTTTTTTTATTTCATTTCATTTCCGTGGTTCAACAAACTGAAACCCATTCATATTCATTTTTTTTCATTTCATTTTCCTTTCCGTTCAATTCCCGTAGGAATTCATTTCATAGCCCAGTATATATCCATTTAACATTTCCTCACGTTCGCTCATTTTCCTCCTTCCTTATTTCTCCATGTTATGCCATGCCATGTTTAATGCAATGATGCATTTATGGTTATGTATGATAATTATGTGACATAAATTATATAAATATTCATTGAATGTCATTATATTAATTTATTAATAATGTTCCTTTATTGATCAATTAATGATCGAGGAACACTAGCACAAACATGCAATTGCTTTCCCATTGTCTAGTTTGCTTGGTGGTACACATTAATTATCCTCAGAACCACCTATTTCATAATACAATTGCCCATATTTAATTAAAAGATTGATTATCATTATTTGTTATTTATAATTCATGCATATCCAAACACATTGCATTATATATTTAAATATTATATTGTATAACATTAATTCACATATTTTAAGTCAATTCATATTCTAAAATGCAACATTGATTAAGAAAAATTATAATAGCATTTCAAAAGAAATCACTATTTTTATTAACTTTATTAGCTATCATATAACATGAACCAAAATATAAAAACTTACGATATTAAAATAATGAAATTCCTAACTTAATGAAAACTTAATTTAATAATCTTTCAAATAATATATATTTATATATGTATATAAAGGAAATTATTCATATAAATAAATAATTCCTATGTTAATTTAAAATTTTACATAAACTAATTTTTATTAGTTTTGGAACATAAGTTATTATTTCTCTTTATAAATAATAATCTCATTAATTTAAATAAATTTAATATTATATTATATAGACTCAAAAAGTTTCTTAATAAAATATGATATTTAGATTTATTCATTTATTAAGATAGTTTATTAATTTAGTTAATTTAAAACTTTTAATATATAAATGTATAAGTTTAAAAAAATAGCCTCTTTTAAACTCTTTTAAATTCAATCTTTATATTATAATTTAAATTCCAAATTAAACCACTTGTATTATAAACAAAAATGGGTTCAGTAAACTTTAAAGTTATACTTTATATTCCTATAAATTTACCTATTAAAATACCAATTTGCACACACAATATCATTTTAAATTATTTTAAATCATTACCCATTCTTTTAAATGTTAAATTTAAATAAATATTCGTGGGAACATTTCAAAACCATATATATATAGATATATTTTCTACTTAAAATAATCTCCAACTCCATAAAACAATAATCAAATGGTTTATCTTGTGGCTCATACGTCAATACCATATAACACTCACACACACCTAAACATCCAAAATATTCTAGTGTATAAAACACATACTCGGCAGCCACTTCATTTACATATTACTAAACAATTTTACCAATTTTTTTCTAATTAATAAAAAATGTATTAGTTAGGTCATGTTGTAGCTAATACTACCAAAATACTCACATCCAAAACAACATAATCTGACTAACAATTCATGCCCAAAATAGTTCATCATATACACTACATATATGCCCCATTCACCTATCCATAACTCACTCATTTTAACAAACCAAATACTCGAGCAGTAATCTGCCCAACAAACTTCAATTTCAGCCATAAAATCAAAAGCAAAAATGAAACAAAGATGCAAAAACACAGGGAAGGGAAAAAAATGGAAACAATTGCACATTAAAACTTTACAACTTACTTAATTCTCTAACATACACACAATAAATTCCAAACTCTTGTTTCCCATCTACATATTACTCCACTCGATAACAACCAACAACCAACACAGAATAAATTTTTAAACCATACTAAAATATATTTAACAATCTTTTCAAAAACATAACATAAAAACATAACTAACACACGCAACCAATTCCTTTTTCAATAGCTCATATAATCAGTAAATAAATTACCCACATGACATCAACATCCTTTAACAATACACTCACCTTGAAGTTAATTTCACTCTCAATACATAATACATTCAAAACCAACAGCTGAAACTAACCTAAACAAAGAATAATAATAATAACTAAAATCATGCGCCAATTTTTTTTTACCTACTAATTAATTACACCTAAAATACTCCCTGACATCACTCTATCTAAATTTCCCATCAGTAAACTTCTTCTTCAACACCAGCTAAGACTCCCCATGCTTATTAATTTTGAATCAAAATAAATAAAGAAGAAAATAGAAGAAGAAATAATAAATTAATGCACTAACTTCCCACCTTCATAGCTCCGATCTTTAACCAAATCCTCACATCTTCACTTGACTGGACCCTCTTAACTTATATCACAAAGTGAATCACACATGCAAGCATTGTTGGGCAAGAATCAGTTAAGAAACAAGAAGAGAAAAAGGGTATTTTGGTTAAACAAAGAAAGAAAAGAAAGAAGATTTATGTTGGTAATGAAGGAAGAAAAATGCTACGGCATGTAAAATAAAGAAACAAAGAAATAAAAGAAAGAAAATAAGTGATGGAGAAAGAACTTTGGGTTTTGATAAGAAAAGAAATTATATAAAGGATATGAAGATAGGGATTGAGTGGAGAAGGATCGATTCTTTTGATAAGGAAGGGATATGAGTAAAAATAAATAAATAAATAAATAATAATTGGACAAGAATCCGCACTTCTTTAAATTCATTCCAATTAGAAGAGCAGGTTCAAAAATTATTGGGAGCACTTAACCCCACCAAAAAAAATTGTCCTCAAAGCCCACTTTAATTAACATATTTTATTTTTTTATAAATTACACCTTATATGTATACGATATGCCAAATATATATGCCATATACATGTATATATATCCCTTCCATCATATATTTTAATATGTATAAATAATAGAATATTAGGTCTATGTACAATTATATATATATCCAATAATAACACCTTAAATAATATAACACAATATCTTTATACGTTATACCCTTTATAACTAAATCATAAAATTCAACTACTATAATTTATATATGTGTATATGTTGTATTATACAATACAATAAATCATAATTTAATATAATAAATTATCATATAAAATAATAAATTATCATAATATAATAAAATACAATATGATTCAATAAAATATATATATTAATTGATACTTAATATATGCCAAATACATACGCCATATACATGTATATATATCCCTTCCATCACATATTTTAATATGTATAAATAATAGAATATTAGGTCTATGTATAACATACACACAATAAATTCCAAACTCTTGTTTCCCATCTACATATTACTCCACTCGATAACAACTAACAACCAACACAGAATAAATTTTTAAACCATACTAAAATATATTTAACAATCTTTTCAAAAACATAACACAAAAACATAACTAACACATGCAACTAATTCCTTTTTCAATAGCTCATATAATCAGTAAATAAATTACCTACATGATATCAACATCCTTTAACAATATACTCACCTTGAAGTTAATTTCCATCTTAATACATAATACATTCAAAACCAATAACTAAAACTAATCTAAACAAAGAATAATAATAATAATAATAATAACTAAAATCATGCACCAATTTTTTTTACCTACTAATTAATTACACCTAAAATACTCCCTAACATCACTCTATCTAAATTACCCATCAGTAAAATTCTTCTTCAACACCAGCTAAGACTCCCCATGCTTATTAATTTTGAATCAAAACAAATAAAGAAGAAAATACAAGAAGAAATAACAAATTGATGCAATAACTTCCTACCTTCATAGCACCGATCTTCAACCAAATCTTCACTTGGCTGGACCCTCTTAGCTTATATTACAAAGTGAATCACACATGCAAGCATCGTTGGGCAAGAATCCGTTGAGAAACAAGAAGAGAAAAAGGGTATTTTGGTTAAACAAAGAAAGAAAAGAAAGAAGATTTATGTTGGTAATGAAGGAAGAAAAATACTACGGCACATAAAATAAAGAAACAAAGAAACAAAAGAAAGAAAATAAGTGATGGAGAAAGAACTTTGGGTTTTGATAAGAAAAGAAAATATATGAAGGAGATGAAGATAGGATTTGAGTGGAGAAGGATCGATTCTTTTCATAAGGAAGGGATGTGAGTAAAAATAAATAAATAAATAATAATTGGAAAAAAATGCCCACTTCTTTAAATTCATTCCAATTAGAAGAGCAGGTTCAAAAATTATTGGGAGCACTTAACCCCACCAAAAAAAAAATTGTCCTCAAAGCCCACTTTAATTAACATATTTTATTTTTTTATAAATTACACCTTATATGTATACGATATGCCAAATACATATGCCATATACATGTATATATATCCCTTCCATCATATATTTTAATATGTATAAATAATAGAATATTAGGTCTATGTACATTTATATATATATCCAATAACAACACCTTAAATAATATAACATAATATCTTTATACGTTATACCCTTTATAACTAAATCATAAAATTCTACTACTATAATTTATATATGTGTATATGTTGTATTATACAATACAATAAATAATAATTTAATATAATAAAATATCATATAAAATAATAAATTATCATAATATAATAAAATACAATATGATTCAATAAAATATATATATTAATTGATACTTAATATATGTCAAATACATACGCCATATACATGTATATATATCCCTTCCATCGCATATTTTAATATGTATAAATAATAGAATATTAGGTCTATGTACATTTATATATATATCCAATAACAACACCTTAAATAATATAACACAATATCTATATACGTTATACCCTTTATAACTAAATCATAAAATTCTACTACTATAATTTATATATATGTATATATTGTATTATACAATGCAATAAATCATAATTTAATATAATAAAATATCATATAAAATAATAAATTATCATAATATAGTAAAATACTATATGATTCAATAAAATATATATATATATATATATATATATATATATATATTAATTGATACTTGATTTAAATAAACATTCAATTGTATTTACATATATATTTAGATATATATATATATTTTAAATCACCACTTAAAATTTATTAATAAAATAATAATCACTTAAAATCAAGTATTATATATATATATATATATATATATATATATAAATTTCTGCATTCTTTAAATAAATATATATATGCTATTACACGTACATAATCTCGTATATATATATATATACCTATATTCCTTCATTTAATTTAATTTTATGAATCAAGTATACGTCTATTTATACCAAATATTCCATACAATCCATATATGACACTTATAAAAAATAATTCTCGTACATTAACCAACATTCAACTCAACATTAAGCTCATTTATGAACACATCATTCACTATTCAATCATTATTATATCAACATCATCACACAATCAAATAACCCATTACATAAGTATTCAATACAAGGTACTAAAAGTGAGGACGTGATAGGGAAAGGCAAAGTGATTGCTTTTGTTGATCCTTCATCTTTGGTGCTATGATTAGTTATGTCATTGAGTGGAAATGTTATTATGGAATCTTTTGAAACTAAATATATGGAAGATTAAAGACTATTCAATGAAGCTAGCTTATTAAATGAAACAATTATGGAGATAAAACATTACTAGGCACTAGTAGAGGATGCATCGAGGGTTAAAAAAGAGATATATTTGTGTTTATTTTATGTATCCATTATTCTAATTTTATACATTTGACTTGTTAATTATTTGGAGTTTGTAGTATTATTTCATATGTTAGAGCTTTCTTGATGAAATATAGGATATTTTGGTTAATGTATATTTTAATTTGAACTATTTGGAGGTATATTTATAATTATTTGTAATTTGATTTATAAATGGTACTTATAAATTCAGTATGGATCTAATATAAGCTTAGAACTTGGAATTTGTGAATTTCTTATACTATTAACTATTTATGTATTTTCCTTTTTATTCTTAAAATTCTTTTTGGTGTAGCTTTTTGATTATCTAACTTGTAGATATCTACATTGATGTGTCACCCACATGTTCACCACGTGGATAAACTGCTAGTCAAATTGGCAACTAGATGTATTTTTACCCTAAATGAGAATTAATTTTACTTCTACTATAAACTTGTAAATTCTTTTTTTTATACTAAATGCAAAAAAAAGTCCACTAATATGTTTCATTAGAGAATTGATAATTTTAAATGAGTTTGGATGATTATCTAGAGTTATAATATTTAATGAAAGTTATCATAACTAAAATAATATTTTTATGAGAAAAACATAGTTCGAAAATAATTCCCTTTTTTACACTAAATGCAGAAAAAGCCCATCAATAAGGATCATTGGAGAATTGATAATTTTAATTTGATTTAAATGAGTTTGAATGATTATCTATAGTTAAGGATGTAAATTATGATGTTTAATGTAATTTACCATAATTAAAATAATGTTTTATGAGAAAAATATGGATTGAAAATCTAATTAAAATAAGGTAAATTTTTATGGTCATAAATGTTAAGTAGTTGGTTGGGATATATATTTTTGCAAGTGAATATATGAAATATGTCATAATTTTGAAATTTTGAGTATTCAAATTAGTGAAGATACTTTATTGAAATGGTATTAAAAGTTTGCATGTTACTTGTTTGGCAAAATGATCAAGTGAAATGGAAAAACAAAAAAGAAAATAAGAAAGATAAAGGAAAGGATAAAGGATTAGAAAAATAAATAAGAGAAATAAGATTAAGGAAAAAGAAACGATAGTTCATTTTTGTAAATTTTATAGTAGCTATAATAAGTTGAAGTTATGATTATTTTGATAAGTTTTTAAATTTATGTTAATATAGTCAAAAAAAGGGGTGAAATTGAGAAGAGAAAGAGAGTAGATAAGAAGAGTACGATGATGAAAAGAAGAAATTCTTATTTTGCTTTAAGAAATTAAGTAGTTTTAAATGATAGTTGCCCTTTGTATTGTTTTATTTGAGATTTTACATGATTTGATTTTTAAAAAATCATGTAGAAAATTTTTATAAAAGAAAGTAAAAATATTTCTTCAATGTTCGTGGAATTGATAAAATTTGGGTACACATCTTTACTAAAATAAGGTTGAGTTTATCCCTCCCTGCCTAAAGATATGCACACTACACATATTAAGCAGGATTAAGTTGTCTCCCATTACCTATCGCTTGAGATGTCTTCCATAATAGTGAGATTGAATTGTCTCTCTTGTTTTATTTAAATTCATCATAAATTTCACATTTAAGATTATAAATATTGATTATGGAGGATATATAAAATTTAAGAAGGTGTCCATATTTACAAGTGGTAAAATGTATAAATATTTTTTGATGATTATGATTCATGAAAGTTGCATTTATGATGGGAATTTTTGTATAATGTGTTTTAATTGAATTATGATTTTTTTTAGTGGATTTTATTTAAAGATTATGATTTTTTTTTTTGCTAAATGCTTAGTATGCATAATTGATTTTTGTGCCTAATATTTGTGTTTATTATGAATACAAATTAGGAGAACTTTGTTGATAATAGGAGGCTGTAGAAGATTGCATCAACCTCAAGTAAAGCTACTAAGGAACAAATTCTACAAGTAGCTCTTATTTTAAAATTTTGTTTGAATATATATTATAATGTGTGACTATAAAGGTAAATATAATTCAAACAATGCAAATTATATGATGGTTTTTGTTTCTTTATTAATGATGTATAAATAAATATATAAGTATCCTTTTATGCTTTTTCTTTCATACAATTTTAAATTAAACAAAATCTTAATATGAGATATTTATGTTAAACTTGTTTAATAATAAAAAAAATATTTTGATTTCTTTTGAATTTTATCTACTAATAAAATGATGTATCACTTAAAATTTATTTGATCTAGTAATAAACTATTTATTTGATCGAGCAATAAACTGACTCTAAGAATAAAATAATTATTTTGAGTATTTTAATTTTAATTGTCACATCCGCATTCATAGCATCCTTACGTGTTTGCATTTTATGCATAACTTAGAATGATTGAATAAGTGATGCATGAAATGCATGATTGAGTTGTGATTGGTAAATGCCATGCTATGTTATAATTGCTTATGAATAAGTTATGAATAAAGGAAATTCCATTAAACATGGAAATTTGAAAGGATAGTTATGAAATGAAGTGGAAACGTACCTAAGGTGACTCATTAATATGTTTTTGGTAAACTCTTTAAAGGTACTTAAAAGTGCAATTTATAAGTGAAAAATGATGTTTATGCATAATATAATTATTACATGATGAGAAAGTATATGTTACACTATATATTAGAAAGTATAAATGAAGTTAGAATGAAAAAAAGTTAAGTTAAACTTAAGGGTATTTCAGTAATTTCACTTATAAAAAGGGGGTAGTTTTGGAAAATAAAATTATGTATGTTGGATATGTGATATATGTTATGTATGTATGAAATTTATGATATAATAATTTTAAAAAATATTAAAGAAAATGAAAAAAGAAATAAAATTAAGGAACCAATAAGATGGTGACAAATGTCACCATGCGATTGGCCCTTTCCTTGACTTGTAAATAAATAATAATAATAATAATAATAAAAAGAAAATAGGTAAACTCCTTCTTCTTTTCAATTAAATTTTAAGGTAAAACAAAAACAAACTTATGAATTTTATGTTTATAATATTGTTTTTACCTTACTCTTCTTGTATATATTTTTATTTATTATTGTTGGTGATTGGAATTTGAGTTCTTATTGCTGGAAAAATTCTGTTGGAAATTGAAGATGAAGTTTATGTATGGATTTTGCTTAAATTGATGAAGGAAAGATGGAAAGTATACTTAATTTAATATGTTAGATATATTTTAATGAAGTTTTGTTTATGAAATGTATGTGTATGTAAACCCCAGGTGACTTACATGCAAATGACTCTTGAGATGTTGTATGAGATGTGTATGTATTGCTAGAAGTGACAAATTGTGAAGAAGAATAAGAAAAATGCATGAAAAGTGAGGAGGAAGTATGGGCAAAAATTGCTGCCCAAATTTTCAACTCCTAGGAAATGACCCCTATAATTTGGTTTTAATGCATAACTCATTAAATTATATATAAATATGATGAATTATGATGATAGAATGATAAAAATAAAGTTTGTATGCATTTGGAATAAGTTTACAAGTTATATGCACAATAAGTGCAATAAGGGCAACATGTGTGTATGGTTGTGTAATGTTGCCTTAAGTTGGATTTAAATGTATATTTGCTGGTAAATTTGACTTATAAGTATGTATAACATGTTTAAGTATGTGTGTATTTAGTTGGGGAAGATTTTGAAGTAATTTGGATGCTTAAAGGAGAGGTATGCATGATATATGCAAGTGCTTGCTAGAAACAGACTTTAAAGGTAAAGTTAAGGGTTTACGATAATTGCATTTTGACTACCTTAATGTTATCCAAAAAATTTTTGTAATATATCATTTGAAATCTCTTTAAATCTAGTTTTCAATGGTACTAAGCTTGAAAATTTCTGAATTCATTTGCTAGGTCAAAAAAATCATGTCATTTTGGTACTTCAAATATGCTCATTTCGAGTGACTTTTAGGCAGGATTTAGAGGCATTTGGTCATTTAATGTTTGGAGGCCTTAACAATTGAATTTTTAAGCAGATAATATATCGTTAGATAGTTATTTGAGTCTAGTTTCTAATGGTTCAAGAATTACTCAATTTGGAGGTCATTTACATAATCAAAATGCTTGCATAAAGAGAACTATTTTATGAGGCAACATATGTTTGAAAGACATGCTTGTTTTAACATCAAGTAACTCTTTATGCAATTTTATTTTGAATGCTTAAATGAATGGTTATGTACATACAATTACAAATACAATATAGGTAAAAATGACCAAATGAACAGTAACCCATGAGTAGTAATTTACATAATATAATTCGACTATTTAAGGAAAGAATGTTCAAGGTATTTAAATATTATGCATAATTAAACATTATAAGTTATTAGTATACTTAATGATATACACTTAAAAAGTAGAAAATAAAATTAATACCACTTATGTATTTATGTTATACTAAGACTTCATAAGATATATTTATTATTAATACATATTTGTGACTTGTGTAAACATTTATCCTTTGATTGTGAACTATGGAATGCTATGGATGGAATGGTACTTGAATGATTATGGATTCTTAAATGAAAATAAGTCAAGTACAATATATGAATAACTTTACTAAATGAATATAAAATGGAAATGTTACAGGTTCAACTCACGAAGTGCATACTTCCCCTTCAGGTATCGATAAGGGCAAAGCGATAGCAGGTTTGTGTTATTCACTTCATGACCTTATATAGGGTCTTCAATAGTTATTTCTAACTCATATGCTTATGTTATTAACATAATGAGTTTATATCATGAATGATAACATATGATCATCATTGCATA
The DNA here is from genome assembly GCA_948192965.1 of Dalechampia spathulata. NCBI lineage: Eukaryota > Viridiplantae > Streptophyta > Magnoliopsida > Malpighiales > Euphorbiaceae > Dalechampia > Dalechampia spathulata. The sequence goes on along the minus strand of CANYBF010548241.1, from coordinate 5,103 downwards.
TGATCATTAAAGTATCATTTATGCATCATGTCATGAATCATTCATACATACAGACATATTCATGACATATCATACAGAGGATATAAGGGGGAAAAGAAAATGATATACAGAGAGATGTTTATTGATAGCGTACTAGGTCATATAATTATTATCGATTTCCTTTATGGAATCATACAGCATAGTTTCCTATCATGGAACCATAGAGAAATATTATGTTCCTACGGGAACCAGAGAATGATACAGTACTGGTACATAGAGAAATGGACCCAGTACAAGGTTGTGCACAATCATATAGAAAAGAAATGAAATGTTACAGGAAAATCAGAGGGAGAATGCTAATCATGAATGCATTCTCACAGACATACATTATCATTTATACATATTGCAAATACGAAAGTTATTAATGAATAGTAATTTATAAATAGTACTTGATGAATAGTAACTTATGAATAGTTCTTGATGAATAGTAACTTATGAATACTACTGTATGCCTTATGCATTGATTATAATAGCTAACGAGTGATAAAAAATGGCATTATATGATATAGTTGTATGGCTTATTATTGATTACTGTGATTTGATTTCAAAATGTTATTTCTGATATATACTCATGTCATTTACTTATTTTATAGCACCACTGAGTTTTATACTTAGCGTTTGTCATTTGAAGAACGCAGGACCACGACCTTCAGGTGAGAATTTAGGCTGAATAATCTTCAGTCAGGGGAGATTGTGATTTCAGGGAATCTCATTCTCAAAGCAGTTTGGACCAATGTAACATACTCCGTAGTGTCTTTGTATATGCGACTTATTATATTAACCTTAGTGTCAGCAATACTTGTATTATGAACTTGTGATGTGTGTAATATTGATATCACCTTATCATGTGAAATTTAAATATACATATCACATAACAAATGATGTTGTGATAAACTAAAAACATATGTTGAAATAAAATGGATGCATATTATTGTGTATTGATATTACCTTTGTTATAATAACATGTGTTAATATATTTAAATATGATTACTGTAGCAACCATAAAAAAAAGATCCCTTGTAGAATAATTAATGATTTCTTTGTTTAGGGAATTATTAACTATTTTACGGAAACATGTTACGCCGAGTTGAGGTATGATATTAATGACAATAAAATTTTATCCTCCTCTCATTTTCATGTCCTTATCTAAGTTGGAAATCCTAACACATGGTATAAGTGATTTTTAAAGACACTTATTTTAAATTGGATTTTATCAAGGGAACTAATGTTTTAAATAAAAATTTTTAAAAAAATCTATATTTAAAGGGTTTTACGTGAAATGGGGTGTACAAGATAATGTCACACCTCGACCCAAGACCTGAGGGATGACGACATGATCTCGTAGCATAACCATCACTTTCCCGTCTCAGAAAAACAACAATTATACTACAAGGGATTTTAAACTCTAATGCTCATATAAAAATCCAAGAACATACAGATATAAAGAAATACAAAACCCTGGATATATATATACATGGATTCTTATACAATACATTTAGTATACTGCCAATCCTAATACAAAAGGCCTATGCACAAATATACAAAACTGCAGGAGTCCGTCCCGAAGTCCAAGACATGACCAGCTGCTGTACCTCTATTCCCGGTGCTCTCCTTCTGAACTTGGACCTGCGTTCATCAAATGACAAACGCTGAGAATAATCTCAGTGGTGCTAGGAACACATAACACATATCACATATATACACATGCATACATCAAACGGCCAAGCATACGGCACATAACCAATCACACGGCATACATCCTATTCCATAGTTAATCATACAATGCACTCGCCCTCGGTTTGGTGCCTCTCGCACTCTTTTCGAAGTATCGCTTACCCCTTCACCATATTGATCAATACCGGCACTTCTCACACCTGTAAGGCATCTTACCCCTTCACCATATTGATCAATACCGGCACTTCTCGCACCTGTAGGGCAGTACTCCGTTCATATCAATTGGTACCTCTCGTACCCTTCATATCACCACCCTTATTTTGCCCCCTCACATGAGATGCTATACAATCATTCATAATGCATGAACAAGCCAATCATTCAATAATCATAAGGTACATTCCCTTCCGGAACCAAGAGCCACACATACGTTCCTTCTCGGAACCAATAACCACAATTACGAGCATCAAATGCATGCATAAGCATAATCACAGGGAATTCAATCCCCAAGCATCAGTTTTAGGCATTGCCCAGCCATAGAACCATGAAATAAGTATAAACCCAGATAACGAGCATAAACGATAAACATCTAGCACAAACCTGAAGAAAGAAGCCTGCTAACTCTAGCCTGTGCTCCCGTCTCTAACCAGCTCTAGCCTTAACTGCTAGCTCTCGCACTATCTCAATGCCTAGGAACTCCCCTCCGGTGGGTTTTTAGGGTTTAAGGACGTTTTAAAGGAAATAACAGATGAAAACCCTTATTTTTCAGCTGTTAAAAAGCCCAACTTAAGTTGCGTATGACCATACCACCACCCGTACGCCCGTACCAACTCAAAAAGCCTGACAAACCCAACTCTTGCGAGTTACGGTACGGCCGTACCACCCCTTTGGTACGCCCGTACGGCCACCACTCACCTGACAAACCTGAATTCCTGTAAGTTGACGTACGGCTGTACAACCCTTTGGTACGCCCGTACGACCTCCAGGAGCCTTAGTCCCCTCATCTGTCCTGTCTCGTACGGCCGTACAGCCTTCTGTATGCCCGTACCACTCTCCAAACTCCTCTTCTCACACTCAAACGCACTCCCCAGCCACCTGAAATACCCCATACACAAACCAAACATGCATGCCATCATGCACACACCCAACACATATACAAATACATATTCCATACGTCATCACGACGCATACGCAAGCAATCATACCAAAACATGTATACATACACGTATACATCCAATACTGCATACACAGAAATAAGAAAACTCCTAGGGGGTCATACGTGGATGTAACAGATAATATCACATCTTATAAAAAAAATAAAAGATTTTATGTGAAATGGGAAAATCCATTATGTATAAGATAACACCACATCTTATAGAAAAACAAAGTGAAATAAAAGAAACATAGAGATAAAGAGAAAATAAAAAATAAAAGGAGTTGGATAATAAGAAAACAAACGATAATACCTTAAGAGTGATTTATGTTTGAGTTTAGGTTTAATTTAGCATAATCCTATTACATTAGGTCAAGTTTGACATTGCTTCCAATAGGGTAGTATCATACTCATAACTTATGTGTATCATCTTTTTAAATTTAAATTAATTGGTTAAAATATTGATAACTATGATTTTAACCTATATTTTCTCCTTATTATTATATCCTTTCAAGTATTATTTTCATGCTTTTACCTTCAAATTTAATCATATCATATAGTATTTCATGCATCATACTTATAATGTTGCATACTTAGTATAAGATCATGCATTTTCTTCATATATCTTGCATAATTTGTATGTTATTTTAGTTTTGACATAGAATCTTATTTGTCACTCATCATTAGCTTAGGATTTAGTCATGTTTAGCTTTAAGATACATTTTTGTAGGATTAAATAGACATTTCATCCATCATATCGTTAGATTTAGGTCCCATAAGTCATGTTTTAGGCATCATGACTTGTGTTAGGCATGTTAAGATAGGTATTTTTCATGTTTTAGGTTCCATGACTTGTGTTCATCACGTAGGGTAGTGAATTCCATGTAGTAAAGCCTCACACAAATCATGTGAGGTGGAACACGAGTCGTATTCCTTGCATTGCTCCCTATAAAAACCCGTTTTGCATCCCACGAGCCTCCCATGAGTCGCGTTCAACTTAATATGAGTCATGTTCAACTTAACATGACTTGCATTACACCTTTAGGCCACATTTTCCTCTTATTTTGCTCTCCTTTTCTAAGCCATTTGATCATAATTTAGAGGGTCATGATGCATTCTGGGATTTAACTCAGTTTTAGATGGTTTTAGAAAAGGTAAATAGGAGATAGAATGTGGGAATAAGGCAAAGAGCATTATTAGAGAATTAGGTTAGGGTTTGAGAAAAGAGGGAGCCAGTTGAGGATAGAAAATTAATTAGGGTTTTAGAAAAGAGAGGAAAGTAAACAAATTTGGTGTGGATTTAATTGCTAATCTTCTCTTATATATTCTTTTCCTGGTGATAGTTCTTCATTAAGACATTGAGGAAACAATCAGATTGAGAGAGCAAGGAGGAGCTGAAGCCAAAGTAGAAGTAAATTTGTTCGAGTTTCTTCTTATCTTCATCATCTTCTATTCTTAGTTTGAACTATTTATGGTTATAATTGTCACACCCCCGACCCAAACCTCAAGGGATGCGACAAGCTCCCGTAGTATAACCATCGCCCGCCCGTCTCAGGCAAACAACGACTATACCACAAGGGAAGCTGACCTGCTAACGCTCGTATAAGAAATCCAAAACAACATAAAGATAATATATATAAATCCAAAAATAAACCCTAGATATATATATAAATACAAGGATTCTTATACATAGTACATCCGATATACTGCCAAGCCTATACAAAGAGTCTATGCACAAATGTACAAACTGCAGGAGTCCGTCCCGAAGTCCAAGACATGAACCAGCTGCTGTACCTCTAGCCCCGGTGCTCGCCCTCTGAACTCGGACCTACGTTCATCAAATGATAAACGCTGAGAATAATCTCAGTGGTGCTAGGAACACAAATCATAAATACACAAGCACATCCATAACATCCATCATACATACGACATGCAATCGCATACGGCTTAAAGCCAATCAATACACGGCACACAGCCAAGCAATAGGCACACAGCCACATACATACAGCAATCTCTGCCCAACCGGACATCCATATTGCATCTCACAATAAGAATGCCCGATCAATCAACATATGATGCACTCGCCCTCAATTTGGTGCGTCTCACACTCTTCGCCCGTGCGGAGGGCATCTCACCCCCGTATTATCAATTAACACCTGGCACCTCTCGCACCAGTAGGAGCATCTCACCCCCTAATTGATAGATACCGGTACCTCTCGTACCGCGACACAGTACGTATC
>CANYBF010547961.1:0-14563 GCA_948192965.1 Dalechampia spathulata | reverse complement strand
TTTTATGGTATTTATCTTATTTGAATGTGTATGATAATGGAAGTGTGTTTTAATGATTGAGAATACATGATATTTGATGAATAATGTGTAAAATTTTAGATGGATCGGATATCAAAAGAGTAAATGGTTCTATATTGTGTTTAATTTGAGATTTTGTTTTATATAATGTGAATTATATTGGAATGTGAATTGGAGGCATGGAAATGATGTTTTGGAGGAAGAGAATTGTGTTTTTTGCAGGTGGTTTGGTAGATTATGAAGTTGTATTATTGGGATATCCGAATTACAGATGAAACTCTGCTGAAATTTTATCAAAATTCTGTAATTTGGATAAGTAGTCAAATAAGGTGAAGAAAGGGGTTTAAAGATGATTAATATAGTAATTTACTTTAGTATGATGAATGGAAGTGGGAAGTGAATTTTAATTATTCCATAATTTATACATAAGTTGAAAAAAAGAGAGTGGTTAGGCTTATTTTGATAATTCTATTGCTATTTTGTAATTACAACAGAAGAAGTTAACAAAAGCATTGTAGAAAAAGGGAAAGGAAGTGGATGAGATTCCTTATTGAGGTGCGTGCACAATAAACATGTTTTGTGTTTACTTTAAAATGATTTTATCTAAAATGGTTGTTTAATTGTGTGATTTCTACAATCAACTACAAAATGAGTTTCTCTGTTGCTTAAGGATTCTTTATTTTGAAAAATGTGTTTTACTTGACTATTTGATTTGTGAATTTATTTCATATGATTTTATTATATTTGATATATGATTTGAAAAGAGTTTTGAAAAAGGATTGTATTTCATAACCGATAATAGACATATGATGATGAGACAGACAGATGATTATGTGATGTTCCTCATTGGGTCAGAGGTTGAGATATTTGGTCCCTCCCCAATGAGAGGTGTGCACTTATTAGTATATGATCACCTAGGGATGGGATTGAGACCCGTCTCCCATCCGGGTTACAGGTTTACTGTAACTTATGATAGAGATAGAGGATGAGACATATGACATTGATGATTTAATTATAATCGAGATTAAATGCTTGATTTATGTTTTTCATATAATATTTTATTTGATGATATTATTTCTATTATGACACGTGATCACTTTATTTCTCAAAAATATTATCTTATTATTATATCTCTATTTATTCTACAAGAAAGGGATTTTATCTTATTTTTAATAGTATTCATTATATATTCTTATTTTATTTTTGTTTATTGTGCACCACTGAGGTCATACTCAGTGTTTGTTTTATTGAACATAGATTAGAGAAGAGTTAAAAGCTAGGCCTAGTCGAGATTTGCTCCTGGCAAGCTGAGGCTGTTAAAGGGGATCTCTTAGGTATCTATCATGTTATGTATATTTATATTAAGTACGATGTAAGTATACTACTAAGTTAATACCTAGAGACATCGAATTCTATTTTTATAACTATTTAGTGTTTTGGTTATATAAATATGTTGTTATTTAAGCTGATGAAAAATCGTATGATCGGATTTTAAATACATCATCACTTATAGTGTATTTTATTTTGTGAAACTTTTATTAAATTTTATGAAAGTTCTTTTCGAAAGCTTTTATTTTAATGACAGGAAAATTTTTAAATTTCCTCATTTCCACGATCAAAAATATGAATAAAATTTTTATAGCGCTGTATTTGATTAGCGATTTTTACATTACTTTTTAATACTTTTAACTTATAGAAGAGGTTGAAAATCAATTTTTAACATCCCTTGTGCTATGTTTAATGGATTTCGGTGTCGAAGTGGAATCTGTTAAGCATATTACAGGAGTATGTCATGCCTTATAAGAGGGGTAAGGTGTGATAAAAGCTAACTATAAGATTATGATGTTGAACATCAAAACATTTTTCAACCACTTATTTATTGGGAAGAGAGGGATTAGATTGCCTTGGTTCATAAAGTTCATCTCTATAAAAGAATATTATAATACAAATAATAACTCAAACTCATTAAATGAAAAATACTAAAAATTAAATTACTTACATATTTTCCAATAGTTTTGGGTTTGAGAAGTTTATCATTTCTCTTATGGGTTCAAAACATAAAGTTGCTAGGTCCGATGGATTCCCATCTTTACCTCTCTCGTACATGGGCGTTCTCAAGATTTTCTTTAATATAACTTAGTACAAATCTCTATTTTTGAATGTGAGTTGCATACATGCATTTTGGCACTTCATAAGCCATTTGGTCATATGGGGTAAGAAGTTTATGGCTCTCACAAGTCAGCACATGAAGTTGGCCTTTTTATATGCGCATGCTGTGTACTTATGTTTTTCTCGATACGGCTTGACATAGGTATCTGTTGTCAAAACCAAGTTGCACACACACATTTCATTATCTTATGAGTTATTTAAACATATGGTGTATCTAGTTTATAGCTTGGGTAAGTTCGTGTATGAAGTGCATTTTCAATTTCATGTACATCACACTTCATGCGATATATGAAGTTCAAAATTAGCATTTTTCCTACATTGCTAACTTATGATGGACTATTACCCATTGACTTTTATAAATACACTTTAGGTATTAGCCTAAGAAGGACTTTTGATCAATTTTTAGGGCAAAACACTGCTAAAATTAAGACTTAACTAATCATAACTTAATTAAGCACTTAATTAGGTAATTAATGATAAATTAACATCACTTAAACCCTAATCACATTTAGAAATCAAGGATTGAAGCCTCATTAGCATTGGTGAGTGTAGATTTACTCATATTTTCATATTTTCTCTTGGTTTTCTCTTATTTTAATGGGTTTTACTTATAAGATTTATGATTTTTGAATGCTATAGTAGTATTCATGGTTTCATAATTGCCTAAATGATCAGTGACAGTCAAATATTCAGCTTTTTATTCATGTTTTTCAAAAAATCAATTTTCTCTTCTGATAGACAATTTTGTTATTAGTGTATGCTCTAGAGCATCATGTTTTATTGTAATTTAATATTGAATAATTTATCAATAAAAGACATTATTCATAATTCAGTTCTCTTAAAATGTTATTAACTAAATAATGAATTCCAAGATATTGGAATAGTACAAAGGAATTTATAAAGAGTTTATGAAATAAGATTTTTATTGTATGCAAATGTTCAATATCTAAATTATCCTTGATCAATGTATTAATAAGAATGGATATTATTAATGCGGTTAATATCAGCACATGTTATACTTCCTTAAGCGATGATTCTCATTCATCATAACAAAAGTTGTCTAAAGTGAACATGTAGATGAGCAGTTTGAGACTGACTCTGTCATACCCCTCTCCAAATGCAACATGCTCCCGTGGAATAATGAATAGTCTCCAACAAATGGAAACCATTGATTATCCTACAACAAATTAATTCCTTTTCACACAAGATAAGGCTCAGGTTTTGGACTTATGTTAAGGAGGGTCCAACCATATCATGACATTTAGCAAATCCATAATTTTTCCTTACACTATTTTATTTCATGTCCTTTATAACTATATTGCATCATTATTTTATATCATACTTACATAAGGAATGCACTTGCCACTCATCAATATAACATGGACATAAGTCATACATAATATAATTTCCAACTATAACCTTAATTTTTCCATGTAATACCATTTATATCGTAGCTTAAAAATTTTACATATCATTGCTTCTAACTTTATTTTAATTTATATTTACTCACTTGAAATCATACTAAATACACTTCATATGACATTTGAAGCTTATTTTCATCATCTTAACTATCCTTTCATCAACTATTCTTTCTCATATGAACTTCATCTTTACATCACATTGTACTACATTTCTCATAGAAGTGTAAATGAGGATGTTACAAACTCATTAGAGACCTTAACAGTGAGATTTCATATGGATGATTAATCTATGTCTGTGAAGTATATCTTACTCATATCAGTAGTGCAAGTATCCTTAAGACTTAAGATAACAAGGTTATCTTAATTATGGATCACTATGTCTTGACTCCTAGGTTTTATTCCTCCATAGGAGGCGTTCATAACTTAGAGGTTGGATATAATGTAAAGTAATTAAAGGTATTTATTTATCAATAAATGATTTACCACCCCAGATTAAATGTAGGGGTTTTATCTCATTGATTCATGTAATATTCTTTATTCAAGAATCTTTGGCTAGAGTAGAATGCCTATTGATGAATGAGTTTCATAAGGTCATTTTGGGAATAAAGATTATAGTACATGAAACATCAAATTTAGGGCATGATCTAACACATTTAATTATGCATTGAGTTGACATTAATCCATACTCAAACCTAAATGAGATCGTGGATGGTGAAAGGAGTTTATTGCATGGAATCTAATATGGAAGAGTTGTAGTCAAACTAATGACCTATTGGAATTTGGGTAGTCATGATGTATGACTAGACACCACTCATGATTTACATATGATATTATTAAATGGAGTTTAACTATAGATTCATATGTTGCCAACATGTTAAGAACCCAAAAGGTTGCACACTAAAAGTAAAAGGAATGATGATCATGAATGGATGTTGATGAAATAATATTTTCCTTTATGTAAGATGCATATATATATTACTTTATGTGATGCTTTGTTTTGGGTTGACTGAAACGTGGATTTTCAATTATTTTTACTTCATTTTTGATTCATTTGAAGTTTTCAATAGCCTTTGTAATCTTATAGTGATTCTAATGATCTAGATTTATCATAAATTGTTGCCATTTGATTGATTTTGTCTCAAAATTAGTTTTTCAAATTAAATGCCAATTTTAATTTGATTTATTATTGGAATTGATATGATTGAGTTAGAATTAGATATTGATTGCATCTCTAATTGATGCCTTATGATATTAGGTTCTCTAATTTCATATTTTATTATCAATTTGATTAGTTTTATTATTAAATCAATTCAATTTTACTTGAATTTTTCAATTAAATGCCATTTTAATTATGATTTATAATCTAATGACATGATTAGACTTGATCTTAGAATCTTCCAATTTTTATCTATGATCAATTTTTGCCTAAAGATTGGTTGATTTTTAAAATTAATTTGCTAAATTGATTTTCTAAATTAAATGCTATTTGATTTGATTTCCATGTTATTTAGATGATTGGAATTGACTTGGGAAGTATATTAAGTCTAATTGATATTCATGTTTGATATTGGAAGTTCCCTTGCATTTTCATGATATTTTCATGATTCGACTCTTGTTAATTGCATTTTTATGGATGTTACCAATACATTCAGTGGACCTTGATCCTTGGTTCATATTGTTTCATGGAATTGAATTGATAAATGGTATCCTAAAATCCTCTTTGTTGCCTAACATTATTTGTTTACATTTTTATTCATACATTTTGGCTTGTATTATCTGAGATTCCTATCTTCCTTCTCCTGAATGGAGTAAAGCACACAACACTTGATATTTGATTTTATATCGTTGAAGATCCTTTATAATAAAATAGGCTCCTATTTTATTTGATTTCCCTCCTATGTATGTATTGCTATATTCTGCATGTATTCTCCTATCTCTTATCCTTTTTTACGGGCCATTATTTTTATTGCTTTGTTACTTAGCTTTGCTTTATTTGTTACTTTGCTTTATTTGCTGCAATGGTTTATCTATTGCTGTGCTATGTGTTATGTAATTATATTCATGCTTATGGATGCAATTTTCCTGCTTGGGAATAATTAACCACTTACTATGATGAAAATTGACCACTTAAAATAAAAGTTAGTAGGAGCTATGATAGCTCAGGAGAATGAAGCTAGAGTCGATCATGTTATCTATCATTTGATTAAGAAACTATTACTAATAAAATGTAAGAATAACATTATTAAGAAGCTATGCATAGCTATGGTCTGGGTTACTAAGAAGCTAAAATACTATTTTTAATTGCATCAAGTTCAGGTGATCTATAAGGTTGATCCTATAAAGTACTTGTATAAAGCTCCTTTGTTGGTGGGGAAGCTTTCCAAATAGTTTATCTTGTTATTAAAGTTTGATATGCAGTACATCACTAAAAAGGTAATGAAAAGTAGAGTAATTGTCAAATTCTTAGCATCAAGGTCAATGGATGACTCTAAGACTTTTGAGCTGGATTTCTTAGATGAGCACTTAGGAGCAGTTGATATCTAGAAATGATAGTTGCACTTATATAGCATAATCAATAAAAGAGGTGCAGAAATAAGAGTTATGCTGGTCACTTCTGAAGGTGAACTAATCATGCTTTCAAAGTATCTAAGCTTCCTAGTCACTAATAATATGGCAAAATATAAGACATGTCTTTTCAAGCTTGAAGTTTTACTGATGGTTAGTGCTTAGGAAATTGAAGTGTATGGTGATGCTTATCATTCAACAGTCCGCCATCAAGTGGGATGTCAAAGAGGAAAGGCTTAAGCCTTATGCTAAATATATGAAGCTCATGGTTTGCAATTCAAGCTAGTATAAGTTGATTCATACTCGGGATAAGAATCAGATGGCTAATGCTTTGGCCACATTTGCTTTGGTGTGAGAATGCCCATAGAGTCAAGTTTAACCAATGATGATTGAGCAATCAAGAGTTCCTTACAATAAAGGTGAATGAGTTATGGTGCTAGACTAATATCATGAATTTTCTTAGAACCAGTGCTTATTTGGTAAAAGCTAATAAGACTCATAAGTTGGCATTATAGAGGCTAGCAGCTAACTTTACCTAGCATCAGGGTGTTCTCTATAGAAGAATGGTTGATGGTCTGTAACTTTGATTCATATTGGGGAAAGAGATTGCAATAGTCATGTAGACAATGCATGTTGGTGCCTATGGGTTCCATATAAATGGATTCACTTTATATAGAAAGATCTTATGCTAAGGTTATTTTTTGGTTTACCATAGAGACATTGCATATAATTTGTTTAGAAATGCCATGAGTGTTAGATTCATAAAGATTTGAGTGAAGTCCCACTCATTGAATTGTAGAATTTAATGATGTCATGACCTTTCTTAGCTTGGGGAATTGACATTATGGATGAGGTTCATACTAATGCTTCTAGACATTGATATATATTAGTGGCTATTGATTATTTCTCTAAATGGTTGGAGGCAAAATCCTATAGTAAGTTGAGGGTAAAGTAGGTTACCAAGTTTATAGAGAAGAATCTTATTTATGGATATGGGATTCTGTACCATTTGGTGTTTGATATTGGTGTGCAGTTCTAAGGCTAAGTGTTTAATTTGCTTGAAAGGTATGGAATCGAGCATCACTAGTCTTCTCCATATCATCCTCAAGCTAATAGGGCAGTCAAAGCAGCTAACAAAATGACCAAAAAGATCCTAGCCAATAAAGTGTAGACTTATCAGGATTAGGATGAGTAGTTATCATTTGCTTTATAGGGTTATAAAACCACTACAAGGATTCCTATAGATGCTACTCTCTATTATTTGGTTTATGAGATATAAGTTATGTTGCAAGTTGAAAGTGGAGCTGAAGTAACTTTAGCTTATTCTGGAAGCTTAATTATCAGAAGTTGAGTGGAAAAGGGATAAATATTAGTAGTTAGTTACCATAGATGAGAAATGGTTGAAGGATTTGTATCATCTACAACTTTACAAAAAGTGTATGGCAAATGCGTTTAACAATAAGGTTAGGCCTGTTGCTATTTAAGAAGGTGATCTTATTTTGAAGCAAGTTAGAATTGTTATACATAACTCACATAGGAAGTTTAAACCTAACTGGAAGGGCCTATTCCTAGTTAAGAAGATCTTGTCCAAAGGTGCTATCCGTATCTCAAATTTGGAGGGTAATGAGTTTATAGAACCTACTAACCTTGATCAGCTGAAGAGATACTTTGTCTAGAGCAAAGGCCAAAATAAAAAGGCAAAAATATAAAGCAAAGTTTGATGAGTTTAAAACCTACAAAGGTAGCTCATGAAAAAGTTAAGACACAAACAAATGAATGCTTAATGAGTTGAAAATCCATTGGGATGGCTCATGCAAAAGTTAGAGCTCTTAAAGTAAAAGGAGAGAGTTAAAATAACTAGTTAGAAAATCTTGCGAAGGACTTGTTAGCAACAGGAGTTGAGTTTGATGCATATTAGAACTTTTGGGTTGATTTTAACATTTTTCATGCAAATATTTTAATCTCATTAATGTAAATGGAATGCAAGTTCATACACTTAGCCATAAGTCATACATGTTTCAAACATAAAGCATGTGTTTCTTTGTTGCACGCGATTTTGGTTGCTTAACTTCTTTGCAGTATAGAACTGTATGTGTGGCATAGCATCGATAGTTTGTATGCATTATCTATAACAAATCCAGCTCTAAGGGTTTCTACTAGCACTATCTTATGATAAGGCTAGGTCCTCTCTATATGCTTTAGAAAACAGGATAACGATCATCATCCTTCAAATTCTGGTAATGAATGATGGATATTTTATCTATGATCGTACTGACAATAAACTTTAGTAGGATTATGGTGGGCATAAGCTCTAAATCCAGTCAGTGGAATACAATCAATGTATGTCCTTACATTCACATGTTGTCTATTTCACCATGGATAGGTCCATATGATCTTACTCTTGGAGATGGTCCTTATCCACTCGACCCAGCTATTGAAGGTTAGTTCTTTGCCTTGCTAAAGGTGTAACATCTCCTTATATGGCTATATGCACTGTATCTTTAAGGATCACCTGCTGGTGGTGTCAGGATCCCCAGTTTCTCTTGAAGCCATATTTGTAAAAAAAAAGAAAAGAAAAAAGGAAAGAAGAAAAAAAAATAAACAACAGCTCATTGAATTGAAAAAATTAGAGTGACCTATTAAGTTAAAAAAACTAAGAGGGTAACTTGAGGAAAAGTTAGGGTCTATAAAAAATTAAAAAATAAAAAAGCTTGATAAGTTAAAAACCTACTAAGGTGACTCATGCAAAAATTAGGGCAAAAATACAATTTTTATAAGTTGAAAACCTGTAAAGGCAGCTTAGAATTCTTACTTATAATAATAGTAAACTACCACCAAAGTACTCAGATTGTCCTCGCTTCACTTTATCCAGCCCTATGATTATCTTTACCACAATCATAAAAAATGGGGTTTGATCCTGCTCCCATATGATTAAGTATTAGATCAATCATCAGATCCTTGTGATAGAACAGGTCGACGAATATGAACTGGGCAAGCAATTCAAAAGTAGCCATTGTCAGCCAAGAGGGTATGGCTACTATTTTATGGCTACTTAATCAAAAAATAACAGTCAGCCCAATAGAGCCATCTATAGTTAGCAATGAGCCTACCATGGTTGGGCTAATTTTGAAGGCTCTAATTAGATATAGGATAGCCTCATGAACACGCACTAGCATTATAAGCATTGCTTTCATGCTGCATGTGACCTCGAAGATAACAACAAACTCCTCATGCATTAGACATAGCTCCACATGTCCAAGATGGAAGAAATGGGTAACTTCATATACCACATCTATTTTAATTACTACTATTTTAATTACAATCATAGTTATGTTAGGCTATATTTTTAGATTATAATAATTAGAATTTTTTAGAATAATTAGCAATTAATTGAGACTAATAATATGATATTTAAATTATTTTACTATACTAATAAATAATTACATTATTAGTGTTATATAGGAATATAGTTGATGTTTAAATTATGTTAATTAGGTATTTAGGTAATTATACTATTAGTGTTGTTAGAAATATAATCATGATTTATATAGGGATGATAATTAGGAAGGCATTAAAAACGGATGTTATTTGATAAATTTTATGATAAAAGAAATACGAAAAATGAATAGGTTGTAGTTATTTATAGTTAGTGCATTTAATGTGCTAAATTAAATGCATGTATGTATTTCTTTAGTTTGAAGAAATCCTTTTCTTTAAAACTTTAAGTTTGGCGATGATCAGGTATAACATGATCGCTAATTAATTAATTAATTGAATGATTGATTGATTTATTTATTTACCTACTTACTTACTTATAGGTATTAAAACAAACATAATTAATGATTTTAGTTAATCTATGTTTATTTTACAATAGTTTAATAAAAAATAGTAAAATAATAGATGATAGAACAATGATGAATAATTAAATAGCATATATGTTATACTATTTTCTAATTAATTAATTAGACTAAAGAAGAGAATATTAATAATTAAAAATTAAAAATGAGTTTTGTAAGGGGTTGAATTTAATTTAAAGTTGCATAAAACTTTGAAGGAGAAGAAGTTTTTGGAGAAACTTACCAATAATTGTACAACCTAAAGTAATTAAATATTTTTAGAACTAAGTTTATGCATGAGAAGGTGATCGATGGATCTATATGCGTGAGTTTTGGTTAATATAATGATAATAAAATAATTGAACTATGGTGTTTGTTATGTATACTACCGTTCGAATGTATATGTCTTGAAAGTATTGTAAGTAAGCTACTTTTATATCATGCCACACATGGATTGATAAGAATAAATGGTTAAAAGAGGATGTGTTCTTGTTGAGATGCTGAACTGAAAGTCAATAGTTGATAATAGAGATAATTGATTCTACCTTACTAATGAGATGTCCTTAAGTAGTATATGAAGAATCCATTTACAGTTGTAAAGGATTAGAATTATGCGGTATTATGCAAAGAAGATAAGTTTAGTAAACTTTGAAATGGAAATGCTGGTGGAGGTAGTTGTAATACTTGGTAATATTGGGAAACTAGTTGATTAAAACCTTAAGGATGTATTAACTATTGCTAATATAAAAGATATTAATTACTTAGCATTAGAAATTATTGTAAATCCTTCCATATTCGTATGTATGAATTCTTGCTAGAAAATAAATTGAAAGAATTAAGTAAGTTAGAGAGAGAGAGAGAGAGAATTAAGAATGTAGTAAAAACCTTGATAATGAACTGGTTTCAATAAGATGAAATTCGGCTATGTGAGTAAGTTTTCTTGACATATATAAAGTCTCCATTATGGCACTAACATTTATATGTGGCTTTAAAATCATTATTTAAGGTTGGAATTCTAATACTAGCCTACTTGTGTAATGAGAAATAATCAATTAGATATTAAAGAATAACGCAAACCACACCCTATTTTACAGTCTTGACATGGAAAATATAATTGATAAGTTGTAGCTATGAATTATTAAGCAAACATGAGAATTCCTCTAGGCTAAATAAATGTTTATGTCACACCTCAAACGATGAGACATACTTTCGTAGTGTAATTATAAATCCCTTAAAATGAGAAATTAATAATTACCCTACAAAGGATGCTTAACTTTTTTTTAAAAGAAGAATTTACATCCTTATTAAGAAAAATGCCAGTGGTAGCATGCATAGGTGCACCATTAATGAACATTAACAATCCTATATAAATGTGAGCCATAACATATTACAAACATTTAATTTGTGTCATAAACAAAATGCGCTTAACATATATAATAATAAGCAAACCATACCAATTTACAATAATCAATCATAAAACCCTCAATGGTATCACTATAATTATACATGTTATATGTTATAATTATTTTACTACCAAAATAATAAAAAAGGAAGTTGCATAAATCTCGAGGTCTTAGAAGTCTATGATGAAAGTCTGAGTTCTCTACCACTGTGTCTAGCTAAACCTCTGAACCACCTATTGATAACATTAACCCTCGTGCTCTCCCATGACACTAATGCCTACGTTCATCAAATGACAAACGCTAAGAAAAATCTTAGTGGTCCTAGTAAAAAAAATGTTCACAAGTAACAAAATTAGCAAGTTATAACATTAAAATAACTATTCTAGCATAAAATATATCAATGTAGAATTCATCAAGTCCTATATCTTATAGCATTCCTTACCTTTGATCTCAGTCATAATCATCATACATCCTTAATTAAACTTAGTATGCTTATAAAACATCCATTTATAACATTTTGTACTCAAATCCAATCTATTAAAATATAATACATGTGATAGAATATGCTATTAAGAATGCAATGATGTATTGCACTCTCCCTTTAATTTTCCTTTATCAATCCCTCAACCTTTGTGATTGTGCAAAATCTTGTATTAGGTCTAATATACCAGTACCTCTGGTTCTTATAGGAACATATCATATGTATATACGTATAACTCTATGATTCCATATAGGAATCCAACTCTATGATTTCCCAAGGAAATCCAACTATGTGACCTAATACGTATCAATAACAAACTATGTTCAGCTCTATAACCATCTCTTCCTTATACCTCCATATTATCATGTCATGTCATGGTTATGTAGGAATGCATGAGTGTACATGTCATGATGTGTAGGTATGCTTTATGCCATGTTATGAACATTTAATAAGTCATATATTATTATGCCTTTATGGAAAGTTCCTCAAAAGGACTAATTATTAATCAAGGAACACTAGCACAAACCTACTATAGTCTTGCCCTTGTCCTAGCATCTCAGTGACAGATGTAATTCCTCCTCTGAAACACCTATAACATCATAGCACATTCACTTTTAATAAGAGTAGTCATATAACATACATTGGCAATCCATATTGCACCAATTACAACCCATTCATATGTATAGTCAACATAATTCAAGCATTCATAAGTGAACTCTCTAATCTCACTTAATCAAATCATGAAATGTATATAGATATAGTTCCTAGATACAAGCATATAATTAGTCACTTAAGTATACCAAACAAGTTCACATGGCATACAAAGTTGGCACTCAAAACAAAATACCACATCAAAACACAAAAACATTCTACTCCTAAGGAATAGTTTACCTTGTATGATTTTTAGTCTAAGAAGACTATCTTATAATAGAATGAGCCTTATACCAATGGAAACTAAACTTAAAGAGCTTTCCAACTGTTGACCCTGACTTTTCACCATTGTATGATTTTGGATCTTTATTGATTTGACTAGGATTTAGTCTCTGGTATCGATCCCGATTATACATAATAGCCCCTATAACTTCCTCTGTGTGTTCTGATGAATGAAACATTTCAGAACTGGTGGGGCCCACCATGGCACCTGGCGGGACCCGCCATCTATTCTGAGTGTTCTGTGCATGTAGAACACACTCCCCTGCCGTATACGGGGGATAAAACACTTGAAATGTAGAGTATTGCATTTTTGGCCCTGGGTACTATTCATCATGAATAGTACATAGGTAGGTCTAACTAAACAGAAGCAGGGCCCGCAGTCCCCAATAACCTATTCTGTGTGTTCTGTACTTACAGAATACATTTTCCAGCTGTTTTATGCAAGGCACAACGCTTAGCATCGCAAATGCCATCTTCTGGGCCCACTACGCTGTGGGGCCCACCTAGCAGAAACGGGGCCTGCTGCCCCTATTAACCCATTATGTGTATTCTGCATTTACAGAATACGTTTCACACCTGCCTACGCGTGGTAGGACACACAGAATGCAAAATATTGCATTTTGGACCTAGGTTACTATTCATTATGAATAGTGTGCGGGCGGGGCCCGCTTCCCCAATTAGCCAATTCTGTGTATTCTGTACTTACAGAGTACATTCCGTTACTGCCTTATGCAAGGCACATCTCGTGGCATTCCGAATGCCACATTTGTAGGTTCACCTCGCTGTAGGGCCCGCTAAACACTAGTAGGGTCCGCTTCCCACTATCGTCCGCTTCAACGCATTCTGTGCGCACAGAACACACCCTATTTGCCGCCTCACTTGAGGCGGAATGCTTGGTATACTATTTGCCACTTTCCGGGCCCTTTTATGCTGTGGGGCCCATAAGGGTACTATTCATCATGAATAGTATCCGGATGGGCCCACTGCCCAAATTCACCAATTTAAGTATTCTTGATGCGTAGAACACATTTTCGCTAGTGCCCACGTGAGGCACGACTCACGGCACCCCGTTTGCCACATTTTGCCCTTAATGGGCCTATTGGGCCCAAATCGGGCCTAGTAGCCAAAACTCAATGTTCGGGGTTGAATTTGAGAAAACTTATAACTGTAAAGTTTCTCAAAATGTCGTTTGTACTTTCCTAGACATATGGAACGCATCCCATTCCACCCGTACGAGGCAGAGCGCATAGGTAGAAAACGCAACGTGCGTAGCGCATAGCCCTATAGGCTACACACGTTGCATAGTAAAGACGTTTGGTCGGGAGCCATTTCGGGACCGAATTTGGAAAAAATTTCTTCTACAAAGTTGTTCCTCATGACGAATAACGTTTATAAGCTTCGCGGCACATCCCGAAAGTGACCACAGTGCGCCCTACGCAAGGGTTTCTAGGCTATATGAGCGAGCATATAGCCCTATATGCGCCACATGTAGCACATGTGTGGCGCACATAGCCTTACATGTGGCACACATGTATGCAAATACATGCTAAAAATTACAAAATTGCCACCCAAAAATTTGCTCTATAAATATAGAGCTCGGGCAACATTTTCCAGACCCCGAAATTTGCTCTGAGAGCAGCCAAACCTTTGCCAAAATCCTCCCAAATTAATTAAACACTTAATTAATTTATTTCTTATGATCTAGGGACTTAATTGGCTTAGTTAGGCTCCCTAAAC
>CANYBF010547906.1:0-30718 GCA_948192965.1 Dalechampia spathulata | reverse complement strand
TGGGATGAAGTCGGTGAAAGTGATGAGGAACGAGACAAGATGCTTCTTCAAATAGAACAAGAGTGCTTGGATGTGTACAAGAAAAAAGTTGAGCTGGCTGAAAAATCAAGGGCGCAGCTTCTTGAGGCATTATCAGATGCCCAAATTGAACTGGCTGATCTTCTTTCAGCCCTTGGAGAAAAAAGTTTTGTGGGAACGGTGAGAAAGTTTGATGATTTCAGTCTTCTGTATAGCTGAGTTCTTAATGTTATTCATTCTCTCCAATTGCAGCCTGAGAGAACTTCCGGAACAATCAAGGAGCAACTTGAAGCTATAGCACCAGCACTCGAACAGCTGTGGAAACAGAAAGAAGAGAGGGTAAAGGAATTTTTGGATGTACAGTCGCAAATACAAAGAATTTGTGGCGAAATCTCTGGGAACTCCATTGACGAGACTCCTGCAGTTGATGAGAAGGACCTATCTTTGAAAAGGTTGGATGAGTATCATGCTCAACTTCAAGAACTTCAGAAGGAAAAGGTAAGCCAATATTGGTTTTCATGAGAATGATTCAGTGATGAAAATTGTAATGTGCTGAGTTACTATTGCTAATTGTCTATTTGGCATTGTAGAGTGACAGGTTGCAGAAGGTCCTTGAATTTGTGAGCAGCGTGCATGATCTGTGTGCTGTTCTGGGGATGGACTTTCTCAGTACTGTAACTGAAGTTCATCCAAGTTTGAGCGACTCTACTGGTGTGCAGTCCAAAAGCATTAGCAACGATACACTAGCAAGGTTGGCTAAGACCGTAATAGCACTAAAAGAAGATAAAAAGCAGAGGCTTCATAAAGTAAGGTTCTCTTTCAAACATTCTTTTATCTAGTGTAGCTTTTGATGCTTGCGCAACAAGTATTTAGAGTGCACAGCCAGTTGGACATAGGCAGTGGTGAGCAAAACCGAACCAAACTGACAAACCATGCTGAACTGACCAACTTCAGTTTGGTATTCCAAAATAAGAATTTTGTGTTCACAGACTGCACTGAATCTATCAATTGCACGCCCCTACACATAGGCATGGATACAGCTCGAAGACTTTTAACAATTCAACTAATCCTTTTAACAATTAAACTTAAGGAACCATGAAAAACTGGTTGTTGTGAAAATGTAGCGATTCCCGTTAATCTAGCCTTTATTATGTTTAAGGTGAAGTCCATGGTTATCTTATCTGATTTGATTTGACTTGCATTTTGGATGTCTGAAGAGATTTTGGCTCTTCTGAAAACTGTAGGCGTAGCCATTTGACGTGAATATGTTTCTACAGCTTCAAGGGCTAGCAGCTCAACTGATTGATCTATGGAATCTGATGGATACCTCTGTAGAAGATAGACAACTTTTTGATCATGTTACCTGTAACATGTCAGCTTCCGTGGATGAAGTGGCTGTCCCTCGTGCTCTTGCTGTGGATCTGATCGAGCAGGTATGTAAGTTCAGAGTTATGGAAGCAAACAAAAAATAAAATTGACCAAAGCTGTTGCTCGTTTCATTTTTCATTTCTTTTTAAGGCTGAGGTTGAAGTGGAAAGGCTTGATAAGCTGAAAGCCAGCAGGATGAAAGAAATTGCATTCAAACGGCAAGCAGAACTAGAAGAAATTTATGCTCGTGCGCATGTAGAAATAGATCAAGAGGCTGCTCGAGAAAAGATCTTGACATTAATTGATTCCGGGAATGTTGAACCTGCTGAATTACTGGCTGACATGGATAATCAGATAGCAAAAGCCAAAGAAGAAGCTTTTAGCAGAAAAGAAATTTTGGACAAGGTTGAGAAATGGATGTCAGCTTGTGAGGAAGAGAGCTGGCTTGATGACTACAATAGGGTATATATTACCATGTCCTGTCCAACCTTATGGATTGTTCTTGTTGATAAACTCGTTAAATGATACCGAAGTGTGTATGTGTACGGAACCATATTGATTGCCTTGCCTCCCTGAAACAGGATGAAAACAGGTATAATGCAAGCAGGGGTGCGCATTTAAATCTGAAGCGTGCAGAGAAAGCCCGGATATTGGTAAACAAGATTCCAGGTGTGTACAGAATTAGGAAACCATGTGAGTTATCTCAACTTTAATGGCTAAGTTGATTGAAAATGTTGTAACATTTGATTGGCTTTCAACTGTTCAGCGCTGGTGGACACCTTGGTTGCGAAAACTCAAGCATGGGAAGATGATCGCGGCGTGCAATTTGCTTATGATGGAGTGCCTCTCCTGGCCATGCTAGATGAATATACCATACTTCGACAGGAACGAGAAGAAGAAAAGCGAAGACTTAGGGTAAGTCTCTGATTCGGATCGAGTACATAGTCAAACATAGTTAATGGAAGTGATCTAGTTACTTGAGAAGGCAACGTACAACCTTTTGGACATGCAGGATCAGAAGAAATACAGCGAGCAGCAAAGCACCGAACAAGAATCCATTTTCGGATCAAGGCCAAGCCCTGCTCGATCTGCAGGTACAAAAAAAGTGGTCGGTCCTCGTGCAAATGGAGGTAGCAATGGTACTCCAAGCCGACGGCTATCGTTGAATGCTAATCAAAACGGCAGCAGGTCTAGCACTAAAGAAGGGAGAAGAGAGAGTACAGGTAGATCAACAGCCCCTCCTAACCATGTAGCCCTTTCAAAAGAGGATGCTGCCTCGCATATTTCTGGCACGGACCCGGTTCCAGCTTCGCCATGAGTGAGATTATGCAGATTAAACCACGCTTTTGATAGTACTACACTTACTACTAGGAGTTTGTTGTTGCAGTGATACAAATGTGGAGAAGTAAGAACGGTAGAGTGGACGTTTTGTTTTATTTTCTTTTAGAGCTTGTATGTTTAATTGGCATTTGAAGCTATTATAATAATTTGTGGTGCTTTAGATTATGCTGCTGTTGATTGAATAACATGTCATCACTGTGTGCTACTGCCTGCTCAAACGATGATGAATATTTACGACAGGAAGGGGGTCAAGGGGAAGGGGGTGGCTAGTTTGATCCCTTTTAATGTTTATTCTAACAAAGTTTTCTTTACAATAGATTCGGCCTAATCTCATGCTTCCTCTTTTCCAAATTATTTGATCCATACTAAAAAAAAAATCATTAATTAATATAATATTTTACTACAATATGTAACAAAAATATCTAATGAATATAGCTATTGAAGGCCGGTAATTCCTCTAATGTTCCAACAAATATGATAAATCATGATGAATTTTTTAATGTCATTCATCATACTCTCTTATCTAATTGTTTTTACTTGATTATAACTAAGCTCCATCTAGAACAGAACGTCAAGAAATCATCCATCCCTATAAGTAATGTAAAACCAAGCCTACATTCTTGATCTTTGATTCCTCAGGAAATGGGAGCATTCTGTTCTTGTCTCATTTCTGAAATTGCATCTCCTGATCAGGGTTTGAATGATCAAATCCTGAAGCGGAATTGCACGAAACGGCTGAAAAAGAAGATTTATTTGAACCCAGAAGAGAAGCAGAAGAAGCAGCGAACGGTGGGAGATAAGGAGTTTAATACTCTAATGGATTTTATTTTAAATTCACCATCACCATTAAACAACATTTGCACAAGTAATAATACTAATGGCCATATAAGTATTCTGAAGCAAAACAAGGTTTATCCTTCTTCTGAAGCAGATAATAATGCAAGAGGAGCAAGTTTCACGATAACGGCTAGTGAATTGGAGGTTTCATCTTCTTCCTTGAGAAGTAGCCAACGTATGAAGAAGATGATGAAGAAAAGGGTTAGCTTTAAACTGCCAGAAGAAACTGATACTTTCTTGTATAGTGTTTCCGAGGAAGGAATTTATGAATAATTATTAGCTATTAGGTAAGCTTTTCATTTATGCATATTCCTTTGCTTAATAATTTTGCCAGTGCTGCCTTGAATTTGGTATGCGGAATGTCTCCATAAATGTCAAAAAATTCTTGCATGAATTGAACTCATATTATATCATGTATGAATCAAAACTATGAAATTATCGTATTTTGAATTAAATATCATGTATTTTGTAAACTAATTAGTTTGATTACAAGATCAAGCTCAAGCACGTTAAAGAATTAAATTCAAATTTGGCTTATTTACATATTTTGCTGAGTTTATTATGAGTTGAGCACGAGTTGAGCTTAAGCTCTACAAAGTTGAACTCAGGAGAGCTTAACATCCCCTCTACTCTGAGTATTTTGATACTTCTTTCTACTCAAACATTATGTCCACGAAATATTCCTAACTTCAATGTTTCAATACACAATATGTTTATCCACAAATTCTTATTAATAATATAATCAAATTACCCATTTCCAACATTATTCCATCCAAATTACATATTTGTACCCTCACTATAATAGAATGACCCGTCAACAAGAACGGATAAAACAAACCACCAAAGAAAAATCAATTCGAAGTTCACAATAATAAGTGCTACACGTACCCAAAATGTGGAGCCTTTCAAGGATCAGCGAGTTCTATATCAGATAATCTCTGTTTCTGTATAACATTTCTACTCTCCTTCGCTTAGAATTGGAACAATGAGAGGTTTCATCTGCGCAAGATATACAATAGCCCACCTAACATGTAAAAGGAGGTATGCTTTAGTTAGAATGAAGGTAAAAATTCATGTTAATACTATGCAGTTTCAATTTACTGAGACAAAAGTAGGAGTATTTCATATATCTTCAATTTCAGGTCTGCAGTATTATCTACATTGGGAAAAAACAAAAGACCAAGACGATCAAAAATAGACATCGAATCCAACCCTTGACATGGTTGAAAGATGTGTAAATCTAACAGGAAAAACTTGGTATATCTAAAACATTAACATCAGCCTATTTGTCCAAATTGCTAGTCGAAAGATCTAGTAAACAACTGAACTTCTGATACACATAAATAAGGCCTACTTGTTAAAAAGAAAAATGAAAAACAAGAGGACATGTTTTTGTATTCTGAAAGTAGTAGCAGGTTCTCCCTTAATAACATGGTGCAAGAACTGTTGATGTCAAGATCTTGGCTATTTATTGGAGAGCCTACCAAAGTAATGACAATGGTGAAAATTGGCAAAGTAATGACAATGGTGAAAATTGGCTTAAATGCCAATTTGCTCCTTGAACTTGAACCTCATGGCCAATTTTCCCATTTTAAAAAATTTTTTGGCCAAGTTACCCAAATTTTGCAATTTCCACCATGTGTGCCTCTCATTATTCATGTGAAAAATAGTCATAAAACTGAAATTTTCATGTAAGTAAAACAATAACTTATCTACTCCAGGAAAAAAAACTAAAACTCATCCACCAAAATATTTATTAAATTGAAAACTTTAATAGGATAGGAATTTTAAAAAATGGAGACATTGGCAAATGGGACAAGTCGTGGGTAAAATGACCAAGAATTGAAAAAATGAGTAAATTGACCATAGGTGCCAAACACAGGAGCAACTTGGCATTTAAGCCATGAAAGTCCTATAACAAGCAAGATGATACAAATGGTATGAGCGTTACTGGACATTTATGAAGGGCGGGCAAGGTAAAGATAAACAGTTTTCTACGCAATTAATGGCAAGTATCAAATCCACAGATAAATTACAAGTTATCCTACGGAATCTCTATCAGCATAACCAGTATTAAAGCAGAACATATACTTACATCATCCAACAGCATACTACTGCTGTCAAAACCAGAGTCAAATGGAACCTGCAAAAAATTTGCAGAAGGCATAGTCACCAGATTGATTAGATAAAAATGGAAAATTACATTAGCAAATTGAGGAAATTACGCTCATGATACAATTAAGGTTAGATTACATGTAAATACACAAAATAATCATCGTATAAGTCTAACAATTAAGCTAATCTAAAAGGAAAAGAAGGAAGAAAAAAAATCGAAGCATACAGATTAGTAGAAATGCTACTATTGCAACAGATTCTAGTGCAAAGAGAAGCGACGGTTCCGATCACTGCAAAAATTAGACTTGTCACCAGAAACCCCATCTCTCTCTCCTCTGGTTTACTCGATCTCCCAAAATTTCTGCAATCAAAACTAAAATTTAGGAAAGAAATGGAGAAATTCTTTTATAAATGTGTGTGATTGGGTTGGAAAATTCGACGAAATTTACCAGGAATTTAATTTTTCTTTTCATTTATGTAGAATAACTTCCATGTTTAAGTCCCTTAATTTTCATGGTTTATCGTATAAGCCATGAATCTTTGTCATCGAACCTCTCCAACAATGGTGAAACCACGCAGTGAGGATCGTGGAATTTTACCCGCCTTAATTTCATTTTAATACCTCAAAAAAGTTTAATTATTAAATAAATACCAGGGATTATAAAAGTAATTATATTAAATTAAATGTATATAACATGATTGATTTACCATAATATATTACAAATCAATAGAAGTTTATATTTTATTAATGATAAATTAAAATTTTATTTCAAAAATAATAGCTTTTACTTTATATTTCCAACAGTTTTTTTATTATCTAAATTATTTATATTTAATAGCTTGATTTTTTTTAAAAATCAAATATTAAAATGAGGGTTAAAATTGTCAAATCAAATATTTTATATTTTCAATAATTAAAATTATCAATTAAATTATACTATTCGATACTTAAATTTTAAATATTTAATTTTCAATTTTAACAAATACATCCTAATTTAACCTCTATTTCTAAATATTATTTTTAATACACCTTTCCTTATTAAAATAATTAAATTTTAATTTCTATAATAAAAATCTTTTCAAGAAAGTCCTTTATTTGATAATTTATATAAAAAATAAATTATGAGTTATTAATATGAAAATAAAGTATTAAGAAAAAACATTGATAAATATTTGTATTAAAAAATAATAATATTTGATATATATTATATAATTTTATTTTAAATATGATCAATATGTAAGTTTAGAAAAATTTAATAATTTATTTTTTAAATAAAATATATCTCTTTTTATTACGATCTCGTTATATTAATATTTATAAAATAATTGAATATAATTTTTATTTTGATTTTTACATATTTTCATTCTATTTTTCCTATATTTTTTCATTCAAAAAAATACTTTATTACTTTATTTTATTTTTATTTATGGAAAATTCTAATATTATGGTTCAAAAAAAATTATGGATTTATTTATTTACATTTTGCTTGGTTTATTAGAATTTGATTTTGGGATATTCGGCTCGGGTTCAGCTCAATACAAAAACCGAATTGACCGTAATACTACGTACATTAAAACGCAGCGTTTTACAATATAACGTGCTTAATGCTTTTGAAATTGAATGAAAAAGGAAACGGTGCGTTTAATGCTCTAAAAGAGTGAAAAGTGATATGGATTCACTCTGGACTTCTCTCAGATCACGGCTGCTGATTCTGCCTTTTTACCGTCGCCGCCGTTCTGTGCCTACTGTAGTCGGAGGATCACGCAAGGTAGTTTTGTTTCTATGCATAATCTGAATGTAGCTCGAAACCTTTATGATTTTTGTTTTTTTTTTGGTACCTTCTCTTTTTGCTGCAATTTTGATTTGTTTTTCTTTCATGTTTCGTTTTGGTTTTCTAACGAAAGTTGAAGGTATCTACAGTGTTTCTGATTTGCGTATTTGCTTTATGCTTTCTGTTTGCATTTTCTTTTTTCTGATTATTTTTTTCCTGATTTACATTGTTTTTAATTTCTGATTTTTTCTGTTCGCTAAATTAGAAAACAATGATGTAATTTCTTATTTGCTAATTTTCTTGTTCCATAGACTCCTGATAGAAAATTTTAATTTTGCTTTCTGTTTATGATATTCTTTGTCGTGATTTCTATTGTCATTTTATTGCTGTTTTTCTATTTTATTACTTTCAATTCTCTGATTTACTATCTAATTTATGTTATTGCTTGCTGTTTTCTACGCCTCCCCTCTTTATCCTTCTCTCTGTCTTCTTTCTTCCATCAATATCGCACCATAACCCTAATATCAGCTCGCTTTCTTCTTGCTTCTTTCCCTATTTCCCAGTTTTCACTTCCATTTTATCAATGGTGTTAGCTTTTGTATGATCAACGAGGTGTTTGCTTTTTGAAAATTATCTAGCAGTTCACTATCCGTTCGTTTTGTTCTACTTCTATCTCGTTTGGTTGATTTCTCTATCCTCTCGATATCTTTCGTTTATTTATTTTAGTTTTCGTTGCCTTTTCTTTTTTTCTTTTTTGAATCAATTCCTTTTCAATCTCTATCGTTTCAGTTTATTTTTCAATCATTATCTGTTTTAGTTAATTTTTTCCATTCACCAGTTTGTATTTTTGTTTATTTTTCATCTCTTCTGTTTTATTCATTAATTTCTCGTTTCTATTTGGTTTCAGCTTCTGTAATTTTTCTCAAAGCCACAGAGATCATCTTTATCAGACTATAAGGTAATTCTGTGTTTTTTTAACGTGTGGTTTATACAAATCATTTTTTTTAATGGTTCAAATGTGAAGATTTATTTTGCTCTTTTGAGGACCCTTTTGCGCCTTAATGTGCTTTTCACCTTGCACCTTTAATAACTACGGTCTGTTTTTGGAGTAATTGAAATTTTACTTTTATTATTCATCTTCTTGGTATATCTTCACTTATCTCTGTTCATAATTTTAATCCTTGAATGATTTTCATGTTTAACTTCATGATACCTCTACTGTTTATTGTTTCTTGATGTTTGTTTTATTGATGTTCTCTGTTAGTCTTTCATATTTGCGTTAAAGCAATTGAAATTCATTTTCTTTATGCATGTTGCTTCAGTATACTTATCAACAACAGTATGAAGTATATTGCGTACTTATACTGCTGCATTCACGATACATTATTTATTTGTTTATGGTTAATTGTCATGATTTTTTTGCTTTTTGTAGATGCGGTGTTAATCATTTATATTATGTGTATATATATAAAGTTATACATTGATGAATGGGAGGCATGGCTGATTCATTATCATCAGTTGGTGTAAAAGATAATAAGCTATGGAAAGGTGTTTTCGCTGTTTCTGGAATCATGTCCACCCTTGTGATCTACGGTGTTTTACAAGTAATTAATACCTTCCCTTATTTATTTTTTAAAATTTTATTTTATTCTTTTGTGGTTTTTTATGCCTATGGATTTTCTATTATAAATGTTAATGCACGTCAATTTGATTTGCTCTTTGGGGAAAAAAAATTTCTAATTAGAACTTTATTCTTTCTTATCAATTGTTTGTTTGACATGGAAAAATACAGTTTAACCATTTTATTATTTTATTATTATTGTTGTTGTTGTTGTTTTGTGCAGGAAAAGATAATGAGAGTGCCTTATGGGATAAACAAGGAGTATTTCAAGTTCTCATTGTTTCTTGTTTTTTGTAACCGGATTGCTACTTCTGCTGTTTCTGCTGCTGTTCTCCTGGTAAACAAAAAGAGCTATCTTTAATATTGTCTTGATTGTTGTTTAGCTCGAGTTCCTTTCCCGAGTACACCATAATGTACATTGTGATATGTCAAAAAACTTTCCTTTTGCTGCTGGACATTTATCATATTCTCACATTAGCTGACTGGCTAAACATAAACTTAAGCAACATCCTAGATTTCAGATAGAAAGAGCCTAGCAAGGGCCTCAGTCACTTGTCCTGGTACCCTTCCACCAAGCTTTTTGATATCCTTTTGTTTTTGAAGCATTATCTTGTAAAGTTAGACTCTCATTTTGGAGATCATCTTTTACACCATTCTCTGTGTTTACAACCAGGAAACTAGTGGCCTGGGGCCACAAGTTCGTTGGTGCATTTGGAATATCTGGTTATGGTTCCATCTCCTTTAGTAGAGGATTTGTACTATCTATACATCTGTCAATAAAATGAAATAAAAAAAGAAGTAGACATTAAGAAAATAAACCATACCAAAATTGACATTACTTTGCAATAGGTCAATATAATTGAAGTATGCACATGATATACGAAAACAACAACTATTAGATGTAAGATTTGTTGAATTTGGTTTGAATTTTCGTATTTCTTACCTTTTCTGTGTTGTGTTTTCTAGGGAAGTAGAAAAACATTGGATCCTGTTGCTCCAATTTATAAGTACTGCCTCATCTCGGTATCCAACATATTAACCACAACATGCCAGTATGAGGTTTGATTTTTATTTTTATTACCTTTCCTAAGTACTATGTGCATTTGATTTCTTTCTTTATGGAAGTTGCACTTTGGATTCCTACCAAAATGTGTTTGTACATAATGATATTTATTTTTGCAGATGAAATAATGTTTGGCTTAAATTATATACTGCTAATACAATTTTGGTGACTATGTATACTTGCTCGCAGGCCTTGAAATATGTCAGTTTTCCGGTTCAGACACTTGCAAAGTGTGCAAAAATGATCCCTGTCATGGTAAGTTGAATTTAAGTGGTTAGCTTTGTATATGGTCATTCAAAATTATTGGAATGTGAAACACGCCAATACCTGTAGCACTGGCATCAAGTGCCTAACTTTCAGAGATGAATTTGACTCTTTCTTTTTTAAAATAATTTTGTACAGATCTGGGGCACTGTCATTATGCAAAAGAGATACAAAGGATTGGACTACTTGGTAGCTTTTCTAGTTACTCTGGGTTGTTCAGTTTTTATTCTATTTCCGGTAATAACTACAGTTCTTGTCTATGCTTCTCTTGTTTATTCTTTTTATCATTTCTTTATGGTTGTTTAAGCCTTGAAAATTGATAGCTGTTGCCAATACATAACATAGTTTTTCGTTTCTTAAACTTCATAAGCAAAAGGAGCAGGAGCAGTATACTCGCTGACATGGTTTTCTTTTGTAGGCAGGAACTGATATCAGTCCATACAATAAAGGAAGGGAAAATACTGTTTGGGGCGTCTCTCTGATGCTTGGTTATCTTGGGTATCAACTAGGAATCTTTCATGTCTACTACCCCCTTTGTTCACTTTTACTGAATAAATTGCCAAATTTTTAAAGTTGGATAAATATTTATTGAAGAATAATGATATTGAAACCAAGTGGACAATTATTTATAAACAAAACGTTTTTCTAAAATGAACAATTAATAGTAACGTAGGGAGGTACTTATTTGGTCCTCATAACAAGAAAGACACAAGATGATTGTACTCTGTCATAAATCAATCATATCACTTTATGTTGTATGCTCTTTTTTCTCCAATAGTCTTCTCCATGCAAATATCTGATAGCTGGAGTTCGAACTATACTTTTTTCTCTATATCGCTTAGAAATATAGCTTGGACAGTGCAAATATCTTCTTCCAATTTGTGTCTTCACTTTTAACCAATTATCGTTTGGATTAAGCATCTTAATGTTTTGCACGAAACAAGTTTGAGAAGCAGATCTTTAAAAGGTTCAGGTGAAAGATTTTGGAAGATGCAGGGGGAATATGTATGGTTAAGACTCTTGTTTGTGTCTAACAGGTTTGATGGATTTACAAGCACATTTCAGGACAAGCTTTTTAAAGGATATGACATGGAAATACATAACCAAATTTTCTACACTACAGTTTGCTCGTGTATTCTCAGTTTCACAGGTACCTTATTCTAGTTTGTCCAATCTCTCTCATTTTCTCTTTAAATATGACAGGTGGGTTCTAAAAAAATCCCACTTCTTCCTTCATGAATTTATCTTGAAAGGATCCTTGGGCTTAACATTATCCTAGTTTTGCTGGGAGAGCAACCCATTTTTCAATCTTGAATTGGTCAAAATATTTGGAATTTCTTACTTCCCCTTCGAGGATATCTTATAAGATGTATAACATAGTACTTGTAATTAAGATAGTAAGATTATATGAGCCTTGATATTTTTTTTTTATCTTCGGAGGATATAAGACTCTGCAGCATAAATTTTTGGTTGGCTGGTGAATTTGTTTAGTTTTCTTCCATTTGTAGGCCTTCTAATACAAGGACATCTACTTCCTGCCATAGATTTTGTATATCGGCATAATGATTGTTTCTTTGACATTGCTATGCTTTCCACTGTGAGTATGCTTATTTGTCGCCGCTTAATGACTTGTTTCGTCTAAAATGGTGGGATCAAACCGAATTGGATTATAAATAAAATTTGGTGATTTTCAACTTTCAATAAATTTTTTTTATTTAATTTTTATTACCTTGATTGATTTGATTAATATATTTGCTGTTTTGTATTATTTGTATACAACTGCGTACTTTCTATCAACATTGAAGCTTGTACAGCGCAATGAGAAGTAAAATCATTTTTTTCAGGTAGCAACTGTTAGTCAATTTTTTATTTCTTACACAATTCGCACATTTGGTGCTCTAGCTTTTGCAGCCATAATGACCACAAGACAGGTACAGATATTAAGCTAAGATTTCAGTTCATTTTCCTGAGCCAAGATATGTTTCTGACGAATGGTATCTTCTTGTGATTGAAGCTGGTGAGCATCATGCTGTCGTGCGTGTGGTTTTCCCATCCGCTTAGCTGGGAACAATGGATTGGAGCAGTAAGCCTTGATCTCAAATCCTTCATTTAAATAAGATAAAAAAAGTACAAAAATATGCCTCGTGGTTTCACTAATTTTCAGATAGGAGCATTTTTTTTTTTTTCCATCACGTTTAGAGAGATGTGATTTTCTTTTTCTCACATTCCAACACACCCACCCCCTCCCTCTCGAGATAATATGAATTTTAAAACACTATAATTATTTAAGTTATTTACTATGAAAACTAGACATTTAAGCAACTTGAAAAAATATTATTAATTTATTTTAAAAATTACTTCTATTGTTCCTAGTTAAATTGGAAAATTGTATAATACTTTGTGTGCCAAATCATTTATTTAATCTTAGACAGTGATTCCAAGTTTTTCTTTTTGGGTATTTTTCCATTTAAATGATTACATTATTGAAGTTGAAATGCTGATTCCGATACAATAACCAGCTGATCGTCTTCGGTTCACTGTACGCAAAGAACTTCTTGAAAGGCGTATCTGCTCCTGCGCAGCCCCAACCAACCGAACAAAATACACAAACCAGAGCTTCCAGTCCTGTGAAGCAGAATCCTTGATACGCCTTCAAACATGGGTGGCTGTTCTTCCGGCTACCCTAATACTGGAATATTTTCTACCTCCTACAATATAGTTGACAATATTGGAATAGGTAAACTAAATTTCTATATCAAGCTCCATCTTTTTGCATAGATTGTCCAAATTTACATAGATTTTGACCTTTCCCCTTTATTTTTAAATCTTATGTATAATATATTTGCTCAATATTGTTCATTTTTGATATATTTGGGTATCAGTTTTAGCCTCACCTCCCTGGAAGGGGTTGATTTTTTCAAGCATTTACTCGTCAATTATCATCAAAACTAGATCGGAGAAGCTATAAAAATATGCCGAGAGAGGGGCCATCATTGAATTTTATGTATTAAATATGATATAATTCTTTATTAATCAAATATGATGAAGTTGAAAACTGTAAATATCAATTTAGTCACCCATTAACAAGGCTCATTAATTTTTGTTTAACCAAATTCTCAAAATAATGATATTCTCCCACAGCCTTATCGTCAATTCTGTTTCTTGTTAGCTGAGGGAAAAACAACCAAACCCCCGTCACTGCCACAAAAACCAAAGTCAATGGACCCGAAACCGCCCGGTTCAATTGCCGTCCAACCGGGACCAGCTTCTTCACCGCCACCTCTGTAGCCACGCAGATTCCATGTAGGACAAAGAACCACGTCACCTCCCACGTGGGTATCATGCGCGTGATGTAAAAATAAAGAACCTCATGCATCAATCCGGATACTACGAATACTGAAATGATAGCTGGCAGAGAAGCCCACTTTGGACTAATAAAACGCATAGACAGCTGTCGTATTGGGGAGTATACGGTGGGGCGTAGAATGCTGGTAACCATAAGGTTCCATCTTCGACCCCAAAAATCTTGCAAAGAAGTAGCCAGGTACGGCTCGTTAAACTGCGGTTCGAACTCCAACTGGAAATAGGTTCGAACCGGAAAGGCAGAAATGGCTAAAATAAGTTCAATTTCAAGATACATGTGTACGCAATACAAACCCAATATAACGTAAGGGTGGAAGAGATGTTTGTTGGCATATAAATGGAAGAAAAGAGCAATAAGAAAAGCTTTGAATAAGAAAAGAAGATAACTTTGAGTGGAATGGGTTGATGGGTTTGAATCAGAATGAGGATTTGGGTGTTTGAGTTTGATGGGTAGATAAGTTAAGGAGATGAAATGGAAAATATTAGGCAAAGGAGGGGATAAAGGGCCAAGATCGAAAGAGAAAAGGATGAGCTTGAAATTGGCAAGCCAAATCAAGAAGAAAGCAGAAGGAGCACCAAGATGGAAGGAAGAGAGACTTAGAGGGAGAATGATGAAGAGATATAAAACTGGAACAAGAGAAATGAGCCTGAGAAAGCCTTTAGGTAATTTTGATGATACAAAATAACAATAACATAAACACGTAGTTGCTAATATCCATACCTTGAAGAAGCTCTTCAACTCTCCTTCCATCTCTTCTGATTTTCCTTTTGTGTTGGGTTTCTCTCATAAATCCTCTATTAATTGTGAACCGAAAAGTACAGATATTAATATATGGTGGCAGATATTAACAGCGGTGGGCATATTTCGGTTTCCGACGCGGTTAACCCAATAAATTTTTGGTTTGGTTAAATAATTGATATTTTATTGGTTAGTTTTTGATTAATGATATTTTTAATTTTGATTAATCGGTTCATTTTGATTAATTTCAATCGATTAATCAAATTAACTAAATCAATCGTGTAATAATATATATTATTTTTTATATATTTAAAATATTATATTTTTAAAAATAGATTAATCTTATTAATTAAATTTATCTAAAAATAGTTAATTCATCATAATTTTTTATAAATTTTCTATTTATTACATATTTATAAGGTTGAATAAAAAATATAGTATAATTTTTTATATATTTTTTATCATTACGGTCGGTTAATCGATTAATCGAGTAATTAAATATAATATCGGTTCGGTTCAGTTCAGTTAAACAGTAGTAATCAGTTAAAGAATTTTATATTCGATCAGTTAATCAATTAATAATTTCATTAAAAAAAATGATCGATCGGTTAACGGACCAACTAGATATTAAGTATTAAATATATATTAATTATTATTTATATATTAATAAATATTTAATATTTAATAAAAATTAATATATATTTAAATTTCTCATTGACTTAACACATATTTCTCTAGAAAGAATATTAATGGAAGACGTTGGGTTTGGGGGTTGTCTGATATTATTTATTATAAAGAGATTTATCATTTTGTTTTTTTATAATATAAAATAGGAGCTTTGCGCCTTAACGTCGCGCTTTCCAACTTCAACACCAATTCAAAAAGGTATTATTAAAGAGCTTTACATCGACAAAATTTTGTAACAGTAAAGAATTTATAAAAATAAAGTTTCGATGGTTTTATATATTTTATTGAATAATAATCCCTGCAAATGTTAGTTTGAACTCTTAGAGAAACTTCCATATTATTAAACAATAATATCATCGATAATAATTTTATATGTTTAATATAGAGTTTAATAAGGTTTGATATGTATTTAATATAAATTTAAAATGATAAAAATCATATTTATAAATATTCATTTAGTTTGTTGTAGGGCTTTACAATTAGAATGATTTGTGAAAAGCTAAACATAAATTCCATTCAAACGTTGAAAAAGGGTATCATAATTTTTTTTTAATGTCAATAAAATGATGAGTCTCAACTTCAATTGAGCATGGAGATTACGAATTAATTACCAAATATCTCTCAATTGGTATTAGAATAATCTTTATGGCTGAAAACATATGTAAGATGTTAAGTTCCAGCTTCAAAAGTAATTTATTAGTTTTGGAGTATAATTTATAATAATATTATTAATGATTTTGTGTTTTGAGTAGTATAGTAAATGGTTGCAGGTGGTTTATGCATTTTGGTTTGATTTTAATTTGAAAATTTTAATGAATTCAGTTTTTGATTTTTTCGATTTAGTCTTACTAATTGGCAGAAGTTTGTTGTCATGGACTAGACACACCGTGTATTAGTGCAACAATTAGGACAGTCGCATTACATTAGAGAGTTGAAAGTAGAAAGCACAAGCTCTAGCAACTGGGAAGAAATGATAAGCCAACCTACTCAACTCTTTGTGGTATTAGTAAGGCTGATGCGGACCTGGAGTGAAGTTCGTCGGGTCGACATGTTATGGATTATTAGATTCAGACGGCCTGGGGTAGTACATGTCACTTCTGTTCATCATAGATTGCTCAAGATCAACGTTTCCCATCATTGTATGGTTCAGATTGTCCAGTCGAGGCGCATAGCCCTGCATTGCAGGTGTGTACATCATGTAGGAAGATTCTGCGGCTGTACCTAAGTGCTTGTAAGGCATGGATGTCAGCGATCCCATCTGGCCGTATCCTGGGTTGTGGCCTCCTGTATGATTTCTTCGGGCAGAAGAATCAAGATCTTGCTCGTAACGTCGAACTTCTGACCGTAAGTCCAACTCCCTTGCATCTGTGACATAAGGTCTATGACCAATAGCGTCTATATCCCGTCTCATTCGCATGACAGATTGTTCACCTACGCTGGGATGAGAAAATCCATGAACTTTATCCGAGTATTCATCGATGTTCATCCCGTATTTCCTACCAACATTGTCGAGATTTCTGGTCATACTGCCAGCATAACTTGTTTCAAATGGCAGATATGAACTATACATACCAGACTCGGAATTTAGGTAACCATTTTCTGCAACTTCTGCATGCGGCAGCCTTTCGAAAGATTTGGCTGTCGGATCTTCCCGTAAGAATCTGCTATTAATGGGTGGTGAATGACGAGGAATCCTCTCGTATGTATCGGTTCTAGGAGGCTTTCCACCAGTCTGTCTACTCTCTGTTGATTTGTCACTTGCTCGTATGCGAACTTCCTGAGATTGATCATTGTACACATTTTCATGGCCACTTCTCTTCAAAGATCCTCCCTGACACCTCGATAAGTGGCCTTGCCTTCGAGCTATAGCCAGGTGTTTTTCATGCCAATCGGGACGACTCCACAGATAAAGCGGTGGAGCAATCAAGTTCCATTGATCCAATTGTTTGTCATTCTTACCAATGGAACCCGGCAGATAAAAGGACTGCAAAAATTGAAGGCAAAACGAAAACATCAATACAAAATATAATTTCAGTCACTAACAAGAAGCAAGAAAAATCTTATTCTTCCAATACCTTTCCTGACATGAACTGATCATCCTCCCAAACAAGATAATAAGGTGGGTTCTTTTTGTCTAACCTGGAAAAGGCGAACGTGTGAGATAGAGAGATAAT
The DNA here is from genome assembly GCA_948192965.1 of Dalechampia spathulata. Taxonomy (NCBI): domain Eukaryota; kingdom Viridiplantae; phylum Streptophyta; class Magnoliopsida; order Malpighiales; family Euphorbiaceae; genus Dalechampia; species Dalechampia spathulata. The sequence goes on along the minus strand of CANYBF010547906.1, from coordinate 13,356 downwards.
CAAAGATAAAGAAGGAGAAACAGAGAGAGAAAAGCTGGCTCATGCCTGTGTGTTTCAGGTGGAACAATCAGAATGAGAAGTTTTGGTTTAAATTCAAGAGCCTTATTAATGAACTTGTTAGCTAAAGATGCTTTAACTCCAAAGGGAGGATTTAAACCCATGATCTGAACAAGGATCAAAAGTTTTCACGGAAATTAACTAATCCATTAGATGAACAGAAGATATGTTGTTTATATCTGCAGAATTTTTCCTTACCAACTGTGAACCATTTCTGCGCAGCTCCTTTGGACTAACAGTCATCCAATCTTTCTTCTCGAAATTGAAGTCATTCTACAAAGAGAAATGCAACAATCCATAAGGTCGATGCACTGAAATTTCTTAACTAGATGCATTAACTTTACCTTTGGTGGAATAACATCATAGTTTTTGTATGAACACTTCTTCCCTGTCTGTTGAAGCTTCTTTTTCATTAGGTAACTAAAATCATTAGCACCACAACAGAAGTCCACAATCTGTTTCACACATGAAATATCAATCTATGTATTACTTTATCTCATGGTAAGATAATTTTTGGAGTTACGTCATTGTTATGATAATAATAATCTATAGATATGGTTTTATTTTGTTCATCACTACCAAAACATTCACTTTTTACCAGGGCTTGAGAACAGCTAAATATTTGATCACCTTATTTTTCAAACTTATCAAATTTAGTACCATTTAAAAAATGAAAACGCGATATTATCCTTTATGAAAAATTAAATTGACCATCTTATTTTCATCTTTTCTTCAAATAAATTTATTTTGGACACCTTAATTTTGGATTTTGACTTCTTCCCTACCTTGAAAGAGTGGAGAATGAGAATCTACAGAGCCAATCCCAGTCGATTTGGGACTAAGACTTAGTTGAATGGTATTTAGGATAATTTTTTCTACAAAAGGGTAAAATTTGACAGTCCACGAGTTGAAGATCGAATCTTTCGCTATTAACCCTGGAAAGCTGGAATGAACTTCCAATGAGTGCCAGTGACTTGCACAAGACTAGTTGATCTCACATATTTTTCAGCGTGACATTCTCTCTCAAATGCAACTAATTTGGATCAAATATTTATGCCTATTTTAGAGGACTTTGTCCATGAATACTTTCAGATCTTCGAACATAAGTCCAAAATTATATGATGATTTTACTATCTTAAACTCTTATCCTAGATAAAAACTTTATAGCCAGAAGAAAATGTTGGCCTAGATATATGGGATTGTTATCCATTTTACATGAATTTAATTAACTTATGTTAAATTTCAATCTCTTGAATTTCTCGCACGTTTTCTATTTGAAATTCTCCGACTCCTATATATAATAATGTCTTAATAGAAACTGTAAGGCATTGGACTCGTTGTATCTGGGAAAAAGATAACATAACTGCAAGTAACAAATAAAATTAACCAACTAGCCCAGTGTCAGTTCTTACCATATCGCCATCTTCTACATACCAGTGAAGCATATTGACGATCTGCATATTTGATATCTTGCTTCAGATTTTTCCACAGGCAATGGAAGTATCGCAATAAAGAGTTTCAACATAGAGTTGATAAAATAACATACAGTATACACAAGCAGTCGAGATAAAAAGATGAACGACCAGTTGGTAACCACATTAATCAACTAGAGCCCAAAAAAGAAAAAGCATAAGCTTGAATAGTAAAATAAACTAGACACTTACCTCTTGAAGCTTCTCTACTTTTGTAAAATGGCGGCCAAAAGATGTATAGCGCATTCCATTTAGGAAGGGTGCAAGATACACTTTAAGCGTGCTCTGGAGACGTCCCAACCAAAAAATTAAGGGTAATTTAGAAAAAGAAAGAGAATTGCTTCAGCTCTATTACTAGAGAACGAGTCTAAAAACTTGAACCAAGCATTTCGATTTTGTTCTGTTTCAAGTGGATTTCTCTGATTGAGGTCTTGTACTTCAGCATGCACATACTAATAATCAAAGATCAATCATTCTGACAATAAACCTTCATCATGATGAAAACTCCTCAATGTTCAGAACTAAGAAATCACACAAATTTCAAGCTTATGGAATAGCATGACAGATCCATCCCTGGCATTCATCAAGTCAGACCATACAACTACAAGACCCGTTTTCCATTGATAGACAATCTACCATATTAAGCAAATATATATATATATTCTTTACTGAGGAATCCTCACAGAAGTAAACATAAATGATTATACATAATCATGGACAATTTACCTTCCACCGAGAAATCTGATTCAGAATATCTGGTTCACAAACAGCTTCTGCATCCTCAGTGTTGCATCCATCCTCTAGCTTCTTCAAAGCTGTCCTAACAGCCTGATGTATATTGAACCATAATTCTTAAGAGATGAAACTATAAGAAACTCAAGAATTACGGGTTAGAATTGAACAGGAAAACTGAGAATATCATGTACCTCAACTGCACCATCCACCATTCCAGCTGTAATTGTCTTTTCGACAACACTTTTTAATGAGTATGAATGTGTGGATGGAGTCACATGATTTCCCCTGATTTCTTCCATACTTATTGAATAAGACGACTCTTTCATCAAAGCCAACACTCGGCACAGATACTGTAAGTGGTAGGGGTATCCCACATTGCTAATGTGCATTGTAATTACCAAAATTTAGTCAATCATGCTTTTGCCTCCAGTAATGTTAATATTAAAAATGAAAATCAAAAAAACAGAAGGGCTAAAAATTCCAGAAACTGGAGTTAGAAAGTCACCTCCTTTTTGCGTCAACATCTAAAGAAGGTTGTTCACCACTCAATTTCTTGGAGGAAGTATTAATTTTTATGGTTTTATCAAGTTCATTGGAATGCATGTCCTGCTTCCCTTGAGGTACTTGTTGAAAACTTCTGCACATCAAGTCAAATAATCTGTCACCCAGAGAACTCTTTCTTGCATTAGCTGTTGTAGATCTATCCATGTTTGCTAAGGAAGAACTGATACTTCCCTTTATGGACTTCCCCGATGCAGCATTTTGTTCCACTTTCCTCGATAAAGTTGAACCAGATGAAATTCTTTTGATTTTTTCAACATTTGTAACCTTTCTTGAACCAGAAGACAACTCTTTGACCTTTTTAAGATCATCTCCAGAAAAGGAGCCTCCAGAGGTAATCCTTATCTTCTTTGGCAAAAATTTCCCTGGGGTTTGAGGCGAATCCAGTATCTGTTTTTTCTTCTTTTCTTCAGCATCAGGGAATCTTATGTCTCTAACTGGAGTCCCGAGATGTTCAATGATCTCGTGTTCTCTTAATATTTGAAAAAAGGATGAATAAGTAAAAATGATGAAAACAAAATGTAGGAAAACAATGAAAAGCCAAAAGATCAGCTTAAGAATGACACTAACAAGCAAAATATGAGGACACGATTGAGCAATAAACCCTCCCATGCCCTTACTTCAACATCTCCTCCTCCTCCTGTTTTCTTCTCAAAAGCAATCTCACTGATAAATCATGCAAACGTTGTAATATATACCAATAAGAGCTAATTAATTTTGTAAGACAGCAAAAAAAAGGGTGATAGATAAATTGAAGACAACCTTGGCAAGCATTTACGGTGGTATGATGTGGGGCAGCGCCTGCAGACAGCGAACTGGAGGTCTTTTATCTTCTTATTCTCTCCTTGTTTACAAACACGGCACTTATGTATTGGGCAAGTAAATGACTCCTCCCCTGCAAAAATCATTTTCTGGAGGTCCCTGGCAGCAACTTCATCCTCTTGGCAAAGTAATTTTGAAATACAATGTGGATGATAAAAGTAGCAGCAGGTTGCATTTGCACAGCGGAATACCTGAAAAAACCAATTGGTTGAATAGGGCGGCACTACTGATTTCTATGAACAAGTAAAATTTAAAGATAAGAACTAGAGGACCATCCATAACTTATTTATCTTATGGCTGCTAAATCACAAGAAATTAGAATCTCTTTTCTGTTTGTTTACCATGTTTTAAATAATTCAGTGTCACAAGTTAACTGCTGATCAGAGAGATCATTGTGAGATACAAGTGCAACCGCATACCTCAGCGCCAGATGATTTATCAGAGGAGCCTAACTGTCCACAGGCAAAGCACTGATGCTGCTTATATTCACAATTCTTACAAATAAACTTTGGAATTGCCTGCCAAACGGGGAAACCAACAATGCTATAATGACATGAAACAGAAGCTAGCAAACTGATCACAACAAGAAACAACTGTTTCTGTAACATACTTGAACTTCCCTCCTTGTAAAGCCAAGAGACACGCACATTGATTCTATGCCATCCTCTGCTGTTGCATGAAAAGATCTCATGCAGCTTCCATCACAACTATGTTTACGAGAAAGGTAATTCACAACACATATATTAGAGAAGCCAAAGCAATGATTAATCAACAAAACAAAATTCAGTAAATTAAAGGAGATCAAGATAGAATCATCAAAGATTCATAGCGATGTGACACAAATGAACAAAATACAAAAATTTGTTCCATTACTTCCATCTTTAAACAAGACGAAAGGTGCAAGCCATGTTAAATCCAGTACAGATTGATTCCACACACATTGTAAGGCACGGACTTATCAGATTGTTTGAAAAGCTCTTTGCTCTTTTTTGCTTTTAGTTAACTATAAGTATGTAAGAAGTTAAAAGCATCTTTGAAATTCTGCAACAATCAGAGGTCCTCCACAATCCCCATAAAATTTTGGGAGAAATTCTCATAACGATGCAAGGCAAAGGTGACAGTATGCAATTAAATCACACAATATAAAATTGTCATTACAGTAATAATTATGAGACTAAAAAGCTCCTCAAGGCTATTTTTTCCCTGGAAGAAGCAACAAATTTATGATAGGAAATGTCCTATGATAGGAAATGTCCGATAGGAAATCACAATCATAAAAAGTACAATGAAGAAATTCCAAATATAACGATTCAGGCTTTCAAAAGCAATCAGTAAAAGCTACGTACCATATAAGTTCTCCACCATCGTCACAAAATGTACAAACATCAAACTTCTTATTAAAATTAGAATTATCTTCTTCCAGATCTTCAAGGATGTCATCGTCCACATCATCAACGATAAAACTAGACAGAGTTGTAATTTGGACATTCTGAAAAATTAAGTGGCCACTTGCCAAAATTAAGTTGTAATTTAGAAAAAAAGAACAATAGATCGAAAAACTTAATGCTAAGAGATAAACATTGCATAACCTCATCCAATAACTTTCTCTTCCTTGGATTTTCCTCAAGAAATTCAAGTAGAAACTGCACATGGAAATTGTATATAAGCACAAACACGTGGATTAGTTCCTTATTTATTCAATAAACAGGGTCAATAATTCAATATCAAAATTTAAATCTGATAAACCCCAAACAAATTTAGCTTGAATCTAGTGTCCTCCAGTATAGACTAGCAGTGAATCAGAAAGCTGCTCATACTGATCAACTGAAACTTAAAACAGAGTACAACAATATCAACACCTTTGAATTTGCTAACAAAGCATCCTTTTTAACAGTTTCAGAGATTAAAGTCCTGTGGTCCGCCAAATCATTGTAGGAAGGTTGAACATCATACAAGCTACAAATGAACAATAAAATGTCATAACTTGCACTAAAATCTGGCAAAAAGACGAGCTAAAAAGAAAAACAAGGAGATTCCACTAGGAAGACCACCAGAAAAACTTGGACAAGTAATCCCACGTAGATTTCTCAGACGCTTCTTTGCTCCTTCTTGCATAATGAAGGCAATGAACTGTAATCAACTCTGTTCTAATCATTTCCTCAAAACTCTTCCTCGGCTTCTCAAGTTTGATCCAAGCCATTTTCTCCTTTGTAAGCACTGATATATCGGGAATCGTCTTCAATAGATCAAATTTCCAAGCTATAACCTCCTTATGTATCATTCTAAGCCCTTTGTCTACTGACCCATGTAAGAAAACCCGATAATTATTATTCTCATTAACACTATCATTTTCACTCCATTGAACTGGTAACAAGGAGAAGGTAACGGGCACATCTTCATCATCCACAAAATAGTAATTCCACACACATTCCACACCAACTTCTTCCTCATCATCCGAAGACGCCATTCACACTATTACATAAAATTCGCACAATACTTTAGAAACTGAACCACACAACACAAAATCATAAAAATTCAAGAGAGAAAAAAAGTACAACATTGCATCAACATCTATCCATGCTATAATTAGGTCATGCAAAGAAAAATAAAAAAAGTTGCCCGATATAGGAAAAACAAGAGTGACAGGAATTAAGTGATTCAAATAATTAAAATAAGCTGTTTGGCTGGGGAGAAAGTACAATATGAATGAGAAAGGAAGGGACAGTTTCTTCCGTAAAGCTTAAGAAACCAGTTATATGAACAAGCCAAGCCGACTTCCGTTTCCCGCCTAAGGTATGGAACTCGCCCACCCCTCCCCTACCTCCGCTACTGAAACAAGTCAATAGTGTCATAGTGTAATATTTATTTTTCATTCATTATCCTATTTTTCTTTGAATTTGTATTTTTATATTACTTAAATTATTTATATTATTATTTATTATATAAAATTTTATTAATTTTAAAATATAAATAATTATTTTTATTTATATTATAAAATTTATTTAATTAATAAGATCTTATTATCCTAAGTTATCGTATCATCCTAATTATTCTTAATACTTATTATATTTAAAATATAAATATATATATATATTTATTTATTTATTTATTTTTACATTACATTGAAATATTTATATAAATAAATAAATAAAATAATGAAAAATTGAATTATAGATTTTTACTATAAAAACATTAGAATTTTATATTATATTATATTATGTATTATCAATTTGAGTGCATTAAAAATTTACTAAAAATAAAATCATGATTTGACTGGTGGAAGAGACAGGACAAAATTACTAATAAATGACGGCTCCTCTGAATCGATTCTCACCAAATTCAAACAAGTTGGCGAAAGAATCGCAATAAATTCGATAAATCGGCTAAACGACAAGAAAAAAAGTGTAAACGACAAAAAATATATATCAGTGTTTTTGACAAAACTAATTATATGTATGTTGAATTTTCTTTTTTGAAGATCTTTTAAATTTATATTTATTAGATATGTTTTCAATATGCCATGGCACTTGGGCAAATGTTATTTTATCACATGAATTACATAAATTAATATTAATTATTTGATATATTATTTATAATTTTAATAAAATTTTATATATTATTTAAAATTTTATATATTATTTAAAATTTTATTATAATATATAATTTTAATTATAATAAATTTATGTTATTATATATATCATTTTTATTATAAAATTTTTATATTATTTAAAATTTTATTATAATTTATAATTTCAAACTAAAATATTATTATTATATTTATTATTTTATAAAATTTTTTTATCATTTTAAAATTATATTATTTAAAACAATATTATTAAGTCTTCATTGAATTAAAATTTATAATAAATTATATAAAAATTAATATTTTAATTGATTTTCTTATAATAACTTCAATTAATATTTTTATTATTTTAATTTTATTATATTTTAAAATTATTTTAATTATATTTTATTTTATTTTATATGTAAGGTATTTTATATTTATATTATTATCAAAAATTTAAAAATAATTGATCAAATATACTCATTTATAATATAAAATAAAAATAAAATATAACATATTTGTATTAATTATTTTTATCATCATTAAAATATTTTAATTGATTTTTCTTCCTAAAGATACAAATTTAATACATTATTAATCATATTTTACTTTTCATAAAAAAGATAAATATCATATAACATAAATTAATAATATTAGTTCAATTTAATTTAAATAAAATTTAATATTTTATCTGAAATCAAATTCGTATAACATAATATTACTAAAGTTATTAGATAAAAATTGATTTTAAAAATTAAAATAATTACAATTTAATTTTTCATATATTTATTTTAGATGGTCAAAAAATTATATTTATATTAAAATTTGAATAAAATAATATTAATAATAAATTTTGGATAAAATTATTTTACATAATAATTAATTTTATAAATTAAAATTATTAATATTTATTTTTAAATAAAATTTAATATTTCTATTTAAAAAGAATTTTTTCAAGATAAAAATTAATTTTTGTAAAAAATTATACAATTATAATTACTAAAAAATAAAATTATGTATTTGTATAATAATTTATCAGTCTCATTTAGTCAAACAATTGTCAGATGGCTCAGAAAATTTCTATTTTTAATTATAATTTTTTTAAAAAAATCCTAATTTTAGTACAATTAAAAGTATTTTCTTAGCAATTCAAACTGTAACCATAAATAAAAATTGAAATTTTTTAAATAAATACTTTATAAAAATAGGCATGAAGCTCAAAAAAAGAAAAAAAATATTATAGCTGAAAGAGAGATCATCGAACAAGACGAAGCATATTGCTCAGCGGAAGAAATATGACAACCATGAACAGGAGCAACAGTGTTTCATCTCCGTTGAGGATCGTGGCAACCATGATATTGATAATGGCGATGATGGATGTATGTTTTGTTACCGGATGTAACGTAGATTTATCATCAATAGATCATTGTCGGTCTGCTGCTGTTGGAGATCCGCCACCATCGCCGTCGGAGGAATGTTGTCAAGTTATCCGCCAAACTGAATTGAGTTGTTTATGTAAATATAAATACGTGCTCTTCTTTTCGGGGATTAGCACCAAAAGCGCCATGGAAATGCCTGGAAAATGCGGCGTTCCTAATCCATGTTATTGAGTCTAGTTTTTTTTGTTTAATTTTTTTTAAAAATATCATCACATTATTTTCTTGTTATTTGTGAAGAAAATTGATGGATTAGATAAATTTTATTCTTTTATAAAAATAACGAATGTGAAGATTAATTATGTTTAATACAAATTTAATATAGAATTCAGAATAATAATATTATTATTATTCTTATAAAAGTTGCTTTTTTTGTTTTGAACACTTTTAAAATCGTGATTAAAATTATAAAAAATAATTCGATGTTGGATAAAATTAAAAATTAATTGAAATATTAAATAATATAAACTATTTCATAAATTAAATTATATATATATAAGCTGTTTGATATATTTAATAGTTGGAATGTTTATGAAATTTATTACTTTATTATATTTAATATTTGATATGATTTTATACATTTATTTATGAATTAAGAAAAAAGATGATATAATTCAAATATTGGAATATAGTTTAAGAATACAATTTATATGATTAATATTAAGTTTGTAATAACAGAATTGTCTATGAATATGAATGCATGCAAGATGAGTTGTATTAAACCAACAACAATTTACTACATTTCTTTTTTTTAATATTATTATAATATATAATTAACAAACTAGTTTAGTAATGAATGTAATATTCAAATCCAATGACTCTACTTTTATTTTCTGTAAAAATTAGATGGGATCGAATAATAATAAATAATAATAAAAATTTTGTAACAAGCCTATCTTTATTTTGTTCAAATTTGATTTATTTATAATTAAATTTAATAAATTTTTTGATGTATTATGAGCTTTAATAGGTCTAATAAATATAAATTATAAAATAATTTATTTATTATTTTATTTAAAAAATAAAATAATTATTGATAAAAAATATTGTATTTTATAAATATTTATAATTTTATATTAATAATTAAATTAAAAAATAATTTTATATATTTATTTGATTATAAATTTATAAATTATATATGAAAAATTATTATTATATAAATTAATGAATTAGTTCCTGAATTTTTACAAATATAATATTACATAGCTTGTTTTACATCCACACATGTACCATATTTAGGTGTATTTGATTATATTATGTAATACAATGAATGAAGCATGCAATTAAATGAAATTATAGCATTAAGTGGAGATGAATGTTTTATTTATGGGATATGCATGAAGTATTGATGGAAATAAAGTATTTTGAGATGAGTGTTGATATGCATCAATGAAATTTTAGAATAATATCTTTTATGTTACATGAAATATGGTTGTGAAAAATGGTTATAGTACATGCTTCTATGTATGTGTTAAATTAGATATTATTATTATCATTATATATATATATATATATAGAGACTTGACATGGTTTAATAAGTTGGATTGAATGTTAATTTGTGTAAATAATTGTTTATGAATTCATGATGTGTTGTATTAATGATTAAAAGCATATAGTCATAACATGTAAAATGTGATTAATAATTTTATTTATTTAAATGAATATGTGAATTATGGATATATGTGTGTACATGTATATAAAAATATATATACATATTAAGGCAGTAAATTTTATAGGATAATCATGCTTAATTAATTAATACGTAACAAGATCAAATAAATAAATTATACGTGTTTTCAAATAATTATTTTCATTATAAATTAAAGGCTGGAATATAATTATTATATTAATTACTGTTACCAGGATACATATAAATATCTTATATACTATATTAAATATTTTTAGTGGAGTATTATTATATAATGAATTAAATATTTTTAGTGGAGTATTATTATATAGTGTATTAAATATTTTTAGTGGAGTATTATATTATATAACGTATTAAATATTTTAGTGGAGTATTATTATATAGTATATTAAATATTTTAGTGGAGCATTATTATATAATGTATTAAATAATTTTAGTGGAGTATTATTATATAGTGTATTATTATATAGTGTATTCAATATTTTAGTGGAGTATTATTATATAATGTATTAAATATTTTAGTGGAGTATATTATTATATAGTGTATTAAATTTTTGTAGTGGAGTATTATATTATATAACGTATTAAATATTTTTAGTGGAGTATTATTATATAGTGTATTAAATATTTTTTTAGTGGAGTATTATTATATAATGTATTTTATATTACTTAATGGATTATTATTATTATATTAGGTGTGTTAGCTTTAGTATTGTTTAATTAAGTGGGAAATGGGTTAGTGGAGAATGCTGTAAATTGGTGGTTTATATGTAATCATCTTGGTAGACAAATTTATTTTCCTTATGTGAATGTCCTTATTCTTCTTCCATGCAACATTCTATCCTCCGTACTCTCACCATTCCTTCCTTCTATACTTTAAACAAATATTCTTCATTTAGTATTATGCATGTGATGGTTTATGTATTAAGTTCTTGTTGAGGTTACGTAGAAGGTGTTGGAAAGTTGTTGGATTCCTTTTTTTTTTTTTGCACCATCCTCTACTCCTCCTTCCTTACTGCATTTCTTTTGTGTCATAAGGTGTAAAGGAAAAATACAGCTATAGAAAAATTCAATTTTAAAAGGTAGGAAATTATCCTTATGTTGTATGGTGTTTTTTGCTTATGCGTTTTTTTTCTTACTCTTCCTCTATGTGGTTGGTATATTTGGTTTTAACAAGATTGGTGTGAATAAGAGTTGTTGTCGAATGTGTTTGGTAGTAGAAGAAGATAATGTGATGGTGTGTTGGTGTACATGCTGAATATGATTTGTTTTTGTATTTTTCTTGTAGGAGTGTGTGTAATCCTTTGATTATCATGAGGGGAAAGTGTAAAGGTTTTCATTTTAAAGTGTTTGAAGATTGAGTTTAGGTTCTTATGTAGAAGACTACCAAGTGTACATGTTTAGATTGCAATTGCATGATTTTAGTTTGGTTTACACTTATTTGATACTTGTAATGCTCTAGTTTCCATTAGCCTTGCATTGTGACTGCTGAATTGATATGTAATGAGAAATAATACATGATGTGTGACCATATTTCTAGGTTGGAATTAAATTATAGTCGAAGTGATATAAGACTATATTGCTTGGGTTTAAATGTTTAACGGAGGAATATGGACTATGATGGTATAAGAATTGTTCTGTTTGTGGGCATTTGCTTGGCTTAATAATTAACACCATACAAACTATTACATTGAGGCAACATATGTTTATAAATATTATGATATCCTATTAATAAATGCTAGTGTAATTCACCATATGAACTTGATTGTTTAACATTAACTATTAAAGTAAAACCTATTTGAGTGTACCTTATTTTAGTATAAAGTGTGATCTTAATTGAGTTGATTATCATAATATTTTTAATGATTAATTAGAGTATGCATAGTTTTGGAATTCATAAGATTGGAAAATTGTACCTCGAGTTAGACCTCACGATCCAAAATTCCAACAGCTTTTTATGGCTCATTATAACACATATTTGAAATATTATATGGTAACAAAGGTTGACTAAAATATACAAATTGATATTACATTAGTATTATGACATGATGTGATATTTTAGATATATAAAAAATGTTCACTAAAATTTTGGTTGATGAATTAGACCTCTATAATACTAATCCATGAAATGTTGAAATCTTTTTATGTTACTAATTATCTTTCTAAATTATATGTTCATTACATGTGAAATGATTGAAAGAATGCAATGTGATATTAATCTTCATATGAATTGCTTCTTTTATTAAGTATGAATAATTTGCAATGTTATAAGTGGTTCGAAAGAAGATTTACATTTATCATCAAGGGGTTTGGATAAAGGAAAATCAAGTGCAAGTTTGTGCTAGTGTTCCACGACCAATAATTGGTCCCTTAAAGGAACATTTCATAAATACATGATGACATGTGATTGAATTTATATTCATATTGTGACATAACGCATGCATATGCATCATGACATGTACATTCGCTCATTTTTCATAATCTTAGCATGTCATGGTAATGGGGAGGTACAGGGATGGGATGGTTATAAAGCTGAACAAAGTTGCTATTGATATGTATTAGGCCACAGAGTTAGATTCCCATCTAGAATCACAAAGTAATAATGGGTTCGTTTCATTGAACTGTAAAAGGAGTGAGATATTCCTAAGGGTACGAGAAGTACCAATACATTGGATCCAATACAGGATTGCGCATAATTGCAAAGGTATCAAAGATTGATACGAGAAAAATCAGAGAGAGAGTGTAAAGCATCATTGCATTCTTAATGGTATATTCATCCCTTAATATGAATTCATAGTTAAATTCACTGTCACACCCTAACCCAGCGTTGTTACACCCGCACTTGACACCCTAGAAGTTTTGCACGTTTGTACCTGTACGTGTATGTATATGTCTGATTGTGATGACATGATATGATGTGTTTGGTGTTTTAGGTGGTTTGGGTGCATGTATATATATATCCGTGTTGCTATGTATGAGTATGCATGTATCCATGTGCTTGACGTGTGTGTCATCGCCTTATCGGGAAGCGTGTCTTCTCGGTTGGATGAGGACTTGGTT
>CANYBF010547873.1:0-11597 GCA_948192965.1 Dalechampia spathulata | reverse complement strand
CATGCATAGATCACTCGGCAGGCAAAACAATTTTGATGACAAACATATGCGATGGAGGATGATCATGTGCGATCGCATATGATATGGACATGATCATATGCGAACGCATATGATAGAGTGCATGCAAAATGAAGTGAAACTACGAATTAAAACACATAAAAAGTCATGCCAAAACAAGTAAAAATCATGCGTAAATCATAAAATTAACATGTTATTCAATCATATTAAGCATAAATATCATGAAAATATCATAAAATAGCAATTGAAATCAATCACGACAATTAAAACAATGCAAGATCAATACAAAGGATTGATTTACCAACCTCTTGTAGTTTCTCCAACGCTCCGAGTGTAAAAGAGAATCAATCCAATCCCGAATCCAAGTTTAGGGTGTTAAAATGCCTAATTCTAATTATTTTAATGCGTTGTGATTAATCCTAATGCCTTAGATTGATTAGAATTAAGTTTTTGGAGTGTCAAATGGTGTTTTACGGCTGCTGACGGCTGCTATCAAGTTAGGGTTTCGCTAAAAATTCTGGTCCTTAAGCCAAATGGCAGATTAGGGTTTAATTAGGTCTGCCCTCGGGAACATATGCGAACGCGTATGTTGTGTAATGAAACATATGCGATTGTACATGATCATATGCGGCGTGTAGTGGGACATATGCGATCGCACATCCTCCCAAAAATGCTAAATGAAACCATAAACGGGCCTAGCCCGGTCTGAAAGGACCCAGGACGGTCCGAAAGAACCCTAAATGGCCCGGAACCAACTCGGAAACGATCCGAATCAAAGCCGGTCCAAAATTAGGGTGCGAAAATAGCAGATTTTAATTCCATTCAATTTACAACAAGAATGTTCATACACCAACTACTGCAAGGTTTTATTGCCCACTACCATATAGTACTAATCCTACATGCAACAGTACTACCTATGGTTCATAATTTTTAATTCCAACCCATTTCCACTGTAAGTCACCCATATATACAATCAATTATATACACTAAATAGGCTATTAATAAATATATAAATTGGTTGTCCATCAGTAATATATGCACTCCTATCTCTATGGCATATAATTAATATGAACCAAGGTTAGGTTCCTTAATAACTTTGTCCCCCCTTATGTAGATGTTAAGCGGTTCAATCTTAAGAAGGGATAGTGCATGTTAATTTCCTGGACAAGCGTTAAGGTATATATATTTATAAGTAATCTTAAGTTCAAAGGAGTCATCCTTTCCATTAAAAGAAGAGCTGCTTATTTCACTATTAGAACCTTATTCTTAAGCCTACAATATAGTAATATTTCATGTCTTCCATGAAAAGAATAAAAGTTTTTATTTTATAGAAAAAGTATAAACCATAGCTTTGTAATGTATTTTATATATTAATGTTGCAGGAATTTATCCTTTTAACATTTTATAATTACGAGTTTTTATTTCTAATGTTACACTTTTTAATATATTTACATCATTTAGTGATACAATTATATTAAGATGTACATCAAAAGAAATTGGTTCTTCATTAAGATTAGTTTCAACTGATCTTAGTAAAGAATCCTTGAAGTTTACAATTCTAGCATCTCTAATAGCTCTAATATAATAGTATTTAGTCTTTCTTTAGATAAGGATTTTATGCTAATTTGTATCAGTCTTATATGTATGTATTTAAAATTTTTACTTCTGTGTTGCTATAAAGTTTTTGATGATAATAGTATTATACATTCAAAAGGTTAACTTAATTGTATACCCATTTCCTCCATTTTTATAATGTAATTAGTTTTAAAAATATTCATTTTAAAAGTTTTATAGAGTTGTTCCTTATCAATTTTAAGTAAATCTCAATCATTGATGGCCTTTTTTAAATCTTCTATGATTACTTCATTCCTATTAATAATCTTTCTAATTTTGAAATTGTTTAAACTATCAGACTTAGAACTGCTAGCATATTTACACAAAAAGAGTTTTGTTATAAAATCTCATAGTAAATAATCAAAACAATAATTGACCTTTGGAAGTGACCATCGACTTACTACCCTAAAATGTTTACTAATGGCTAAACAAGACTTAAAGCGTATCCGAATACCTTAGTTTCAACTGTCTTATTTTGAGTTTCTACATAGAGTTTTATCATCAAACTCTTTTTAATTATAAAACATACTAATTCTCATTATCATTGTCACTAAAATAGTAATCAAATTTACATTTCTTATAATTATCTCTTATATATGTTAAATCTTCAAAAGTTAGCACTACCTCAGGCTTTGAAACCAGGAAAGTCATCCGTAGGAAGATAATAAACAAACATAGATAAAATAAATATCAAACATAAACCATGACATAAAATATGAATGCACAATATGAGATAATATAAAATAGAATAAAGATCAACATTAGATTAAAATATAAATAATCATAGAAGAATAAAAGAAGGATAAGTATTAAAACATAAATAATTAAAGATATAAATATTAGACGGTAAAACTAGCCACTTAAATATATATATATATTACTCTCATTATCATATCTTTTAATCTAGAATCATATGATAATCATCCAAATTTGGCCAAAGCTTTAAGATCCAACTTTGATCATTCCAATAAGCCAAACTATAAATGTATAGATTTATAAAAAGATACATTTATTAATACAAAGGTAAACTTATTACAATTATTTAACGAAAGTAATAAAATTAAAAGGGAGAAGAAGAAGGTGAAAGGTGTTAGGTGCACTTATAAGAGAGTTTTTACAAAATAAAAGGATGGAAGGGGATATGTTAAGGAAGAGAGGAGAAGGTAAGTGTAATTTTAAGAGATGAGGGAGAAGGGCTAGAGCATAGAAGATAGGAGAATTGATATGTATCATCAGGAGGAGAGGAGGCTCCCTTTATAGAGATGGTTGGAATCTTTACTATAGACTAAAAAGTATTCCATTAGGAATCTTTACTATAGATGAATAGTGTTTTATTAGAATCTTTACACAAGAATCTTTACTATAGATGAATAATAATCTACTAGGAATCCCACTATATATGAACAATGGTTTTATTAAAATCTTTACAAATTTCAAAATTTTATTATATTATAAAGAATTGGTTCACTAACAAAAATTAAATCTTAACACCAATGATTAATAGCACTTTCAAAGCTCAAAAGGCTCGTTATCAAGCCCTTCCACTAACCACTTACTTTGGTGAAGATTATAAAATTATATGCCAATAAGTAACAAAGTTAATTCTCTCAACATGAAAAACAATAAAGCTTGCATCTTTTGGATTTTCAACCATAACACTAAAGTCCAATTTGGAAGAAGAAAGAGTCCATGTATAAATTCTACAGATTTATCATTTATATTATCCACATCAACGGAGTCAAAAAACTCTAACATAGATTATTACCTCAGTAATGGAGATGATTATTATGAGATATTATCATCTATAAAAGATACAAAAAAAGAAAAAAAGAGAGAAAAAATAAAGAAAGGAAAAGAAAAAATAGAAAAAGAAAAAATAGTGAAAATAAAAATAAAAATTTAAAATTTGTAAAGATTTTGATAGAAGCATTGTTCATCTAAAGTAGAGATTCCTAATAGATTACTATTCATCTATAATAAAGATTTCTAATGTAAAGATTTTAACAGAGCACTGTTCATCTATAGTAAAGATTCCTAATGAATTACTATTCAGTTACAGTAAAGATTTTGACCATCTCTATAAAGGGAGCCTCCTTTCCTTCTAAAGACACACATTAATTCTCTTATCTTTTATTTTCTAACCCTTCTCCCTTATCCCTTATAACTACACTTACCTTCTCCTCTCTTCCTTAACCTGCCCCCTTCCATTCTTTTATTTTGTACAAACTCTCTCGTAAGTACACCCAATGCCTTTCACCTTCTTGTTCTTTCTTTTAATTTTATTACTTTCTTCAAAGAATCATAACAAGTTTACCTTTGTATTAATAAATGTATCATTTTATAAATTTATACATTTATAGTTTTATTCATTAGAATGATCAAAGTTTGATCTTAAAGCTTTGGCTAAATCTGGATGATTACCATATGATTCTAGATTAAAAGATCTAATAACAAGACCAATACATATATATATTTAAGTGGTTGATTTTACTGCCTAATTTTTACAACTTTGATTATTTATGTTTTAAAACTTATCCTTTTTTTATTTTTTTACAATTATTTATATTTTAACCTAATGCTAATCTTTATTTTGTTTATATTGTCTCATATTGTGTATTCATATTTTATATCATGGTCTATGTTTGGAAATTTTTTTATCTATGTTTATGTATTCTCTTCTTGTGGATGACTTTCCTATATATATATATAATATTATATAATAATATAACATGTAATATATTATAGTAAATAGCATATTGACATGCTCTTAATACTAATAGAAAAAAATATATAAAATGCTCAATTCTATGTATGCATTTAATATAGTGAATATGTATAATATAACTATAATCATATTATCTTCTTATTTAATGTTAATATATATATTTACTATCATTCATAAATAAATCAACAAATAAACAACCAATCTTAATAAGATGATTTTAAATTCATTCATTGTATATCTATTTACCTTATAAACATGAATAGCAAAACTCAAATGGTAACATCTTCTTTCCTTATGAAGATGAAACATCTATGAAGCCTAAAGTTAAGTATTTTGATTTTGATGCAGTTTACTGGGAAACACATTCAAATACTCACAAGTGATATCAACTTTTCAAATACACACTCATAAGGATCATAAACCAAATAGATCAAACATCAAAAATAATAAAAACATGTTAACTAATCTTCTATATTTAACATGTTATGATGTTATTATGATGAAATTATTGTAGCTTGTGGCTTTTTTCTTGTGAAAAAGTTTTAGGATTGTTGGGTTACTACCAAAACTCTATCAAATTTTCATCAACACCATAACTTATTTAAATGATTAAAAATGCATGAATGAGGTATGATACATGAATGTTTTAACTTGATGAATATGATATGAAGTGTCTTATAGATAAAGGAATTCCATATGGCATCAAATTGATAGAGAAAGATAAGAAAAAGAATGTGAAAGATGATAATAGAAGTGAATATGCACTAAAGGTATGGATTTGGTATGCTTTTATGATGAAATTGCTACATGAAGCTCAATGATGAAATTTATGCATGTAAGGTGATACATTGGCATGTTTAACATGTTATTGTATGATAAAGTATAGTTTAAAATGTATAAACATAAGTTAAAATGAAGTTAGAAATAATGGTATATTAAATGGTAAGCTATGATGCAAATGACATTCTATGAAAAGTTAAGGTTAGTGTTGGAAACCATTACATAAATGATTTCTGTCCATAACATCATGATGATTGGTAAGTGCAATCTTATGAAAGCATGACATGAAAATGATGTAAAAATAAGTAGTAAATGAAGAAGAAGTAAATTAGTTAAGGAAGTAATCTAAGCTTGACAAATGTCTTCATATGATTGGTCCTTCTTTTACAAAGTCAAAAATTTGGTCTTATGTTCTCTTAAGTAAGAACACTAGGTCAGTTTTTCCATCTTTCTTTAGACCACATTCAGCCTCTTTCTCTTCTTCTTCCCTTTCGTATTCCAACTTAAAGGAAAACACCATTCCAAGGTAAAATTATGAGTAGAATTTTCATGTAATTTTGATATTCTATGCACTTTCTACATGTCTTTTTTTTCTTCTTTATGCTTTCTTACGTCTTAAATGAAGAAGTGAGTTATCATAGAGTTGTGTTGATTATGTGTAAATGGAAGAATAGGATTGAATGATGAAAGATAAGAAAGTTAAGTTGATGAATTTGATGTGTAAGGTAATGGAATGAATTTGTGTTTTAATGTGTGAAAATTGTTTTCAACCCTAGCTTATATCACTTGAATTTATCACTTTAGTTATTCTTTGAAGTATTTGAATGATTTCTAAAGGTGGTTAGAGGGTTTGGTATGCTTAATGATTGATGAAAATATGATTGAATGTGTTGGTAACTTGAATCCAAAGTTACTACTCAATTTGGAGACTTTTTGAGTTTCACTATTTTAATGGATATAATAGTGTAGCTCTTGATTTTGTATGAAAACTTGATTGATTGATGTTTTTAGATGACGAAAATGAGGTTTTGTTGCGTGTAAAGGTGAGTTATGGTATTAAAATGCCAAATTATTCATTTAGGGGCTAGCAATTCATGTTACTTGAACATGTTATATGCATATAGCCTTTAAGGGTGGATATGTATGTTTTTATTTAGTCTAGCATGACTTTAATGTGGTTTGGAAGTCAAATGGGTAAGGCATGCATGAGAAAATTTATAAGGCAGCATGTGAACCATTATATGTAAGTTATATAACTTTGTGTATTGTGCAAGATGTGAATATGAAATTGTAAATCTGGATATATTACTTATGGATAGATCTTAGGATAATATGTTCATGCATTAAAAGTGACCATATAACCAAGTTATGATAGGGTAAAGAACAGTACAAGTTAGTGGTATGCTAAAAATGTGCATTTTAGTGTAACATGTGTAATAAGTTTTCTTGAATGGGTTGTTGCATGCCAATTTCCATATGAGACCTAAGATATACATGTTCCCTATTCTATAAGAGGTATAGGGGTAAGGTTGTGCAAGTTTATGCATGTTGATTGCAAGTTTCATGCAAGTATGCCATATAGTATGCAAAATAGTGCATTTTGGCAATTCTTTCTTGATATACAACCTTTTGATATTTAGAGGCCTTAATGAATGAAATAAATTGCATGCTATAGCTTGAATGAATGATTCTAGTTTTTGATGGTATATGGCTTGTTTATTTTAAAGGCCAAGAAGATAGCTTAAAAATTCATTTAGTTTTAACATGTGTAAAAATGGGTAATTACATTTTCTATTTTTGACAACTTTGTGTTGTATGCCTTAAATGTGTAAGTTTTGGTACTTTATTTATATGGTTTAATACCTTGAGATGTGCATGAGATAATGAACTAAGATTAAGTTTCATTCATGATCCATAAGATGATCATTAACGGTACTTAATGACTTATGCATATTAAGTGAAGAAAGGAAGAAAACATGTAATAAAAATGACTATATGAATAGTAAAAATGATAAAATGAATGGTAACTTACCTTGTATGATTCATAACCTTAATGAATGGATATTTTAAGCTTTTAAACTTGATGATATACACATATAGACCTTATAACTCTTCATTGAACAAAAGAATACACACTTAGAGGCATGAAACAAAGTTAATGTTATCTGTTCATATATGTTATTACAAGTCTTTTACATGCTCCACTGTTCTAAATGCTTGATGTACATGCCAATATGCATATTCATGACTTATATATGCACTTGTACTTGAATGCAATGATGTATAATGGTATGTATATAGATAATGGCTAACCATGTATACAAAAAGAAGTCAATGATGTATAAACACATTTAATAGATGATGTTATGATTCCAAGGCTTAGGTTGGTCAAAAAATATACATGACTCTTGTTTGTAAAGTATGAAATGTTATAAGAAGGTATTATGCTTGTATGGTCATTATGAATCAAAGTTGAATTATGGTTACATGTTATGATTGGATATGGATACTTTAAGATGATATATCAAGTGTAATATATAAATGACTTTACTAAATGAATATGAAATGGAAATGTTATAGGTTCAGTTAATGAGACTCAAACTTCTCTTGAAGCTATCGATAAGGGCAAAGCGGTAGCACGTTTATGTTATTCACTCTATGACCTTAAATAGGTCTTAAAATGATTATTTTCTCACTTGATTGCTTATGATAGCAATGTCATGAGTTTATATTGTGAATGGTATCATATGATTAGTATTACATATGTGTGGGCAAGGCTTTCACAGTGACCTAGAGTGAGGCTTACAAAACTCATGAATTGGGGATCTACTTGGAATGAGGGGCTACCTCGAGGAATTATTTAAACTTGAAAGAGTTGTAAGGAGTCACCATTGAATGGTTCTGGATTTGGTTCAACCAACTTATAGCATGAGTGCTAAGTTAAACCCTTTAGAGTTGGGTTAAGGTGGTGAAGATCTATTTCTATGAATTTCCAAGATTAATTTTATAATTATAGTTAGGATTAATTTCCCTAGGCAAACGAGCAAGTACATTAAAGTAAGCATGTAGCATGACATGTTAAAGCAATTCACAAAGTATAAGAATGCAAAGTAGAATGATATGTAAGGCTATATGGAATTTGGATGGTATGGCATATTTATGATATGTGAAATAATGACATAATATAATAACATGGAACATGCATGACATGGTATAGTGATATGTGTGATATGATATTTGATATGACATATGATATGGCATAATGATGTGGCATGACATAGTAGCATATGACATGGCATAGCATAGTGAAGTAGCATATGACATGACATATATTATGACAAATATAATAGAAAAATAAAACCATCCATATAAAATAAAACCTTAAGAATAATGGGTGATGAAAGGGATAGGAGAGACAGAGGGATACGTAGGAGATGTAAAAATAATACATCATGGGGAAAGAAAACATAATAAAATAATGCTATTATATTATTAAGGGCCAGGCTTTCACCATAACCTAGAGTGAGGCTTATGACACACAAACTAGGGGCCTGCTTGGAGTGAAAGTACAATCTTCTTAAGTGGCTGTTTCAAGGAATGAGATGGACTTGAAAGAGTCACAAGATAGAGTCACTATTAGATGGTTTTGGCTTTGGTTTAACCAACTCATTAACATGAGTGCTAAGTTAAATCCTTCAGAGATGGGTTCAAGTGGTGAAGATATACTCACTCAAAGTTTTAAGTTTGATTTTACCATTTTAGTTGAGTTAATTACCCTAGGTAGGTGAGCATTCATGAGCATGAAATAAGCACATAATGGGGTATAACATAGAAGCAATCATAGAAGATATAACATGGCATCATGATGTAGCAATCATGGCATGAAACATGGTATATGTATGGCATGTTAAATGACATGACATAAGCATGGCATGTGAGATGACATGGCATAAGCATGATATGTAAGATGACATTGCATATGTGTGACATGTGAGATGACATAACATAAGCATGACATTTGAGATGACATGGTATAAGCACACATATAAGATGACATGGCATAACATATATCATATAGCAAAGATAAAATGAGTATAGCAGCATGAATGAAAATTAATGATAATGGCCAAAAATGAATGAGCGATAATGTAAAACACAAACAAAATCATTAGTAGCAAATGAAATTTAGAACTAGATCAACTAATTCAATGCCATATGAAAGGATAAATCAAGAGTAAAAGTTTGATGAATGTAATGGTTACAATCATGAAAATGTGATAATAAATACAATCTGAATTATAAAAATCATGAGAAAAATAATCAATTTTAGGCAAAATCGATCAATAGCATAATTGAAAGATTCTAAGATCATATGAAACATCACTTAGAAACAAACCAACATCCAATTAAGCTAATCATGTTAACTGATAACATTAAACATAATTAAGATAGCATTAATGGTAAAATCATAAGAAATTGATCATGGCACAATGAATTGGGAGTCACTAACATCACACAAGTACCAATTAGAGATAGCAAACTCAACTAATCAAAGCAAATCATATCACCAAACATCAATTAAATAAATTAAATAAGCATTTAATATGAGAAATATGATTTAAAAGCCAAAATTAATGAAATGTAATTAATGTATGATGAATTCAGATCATTAGGGCTATTATAAAGCCACTGATGCTATTGAGAACTTCAACAATAAAGCAAAATCAAGTGAAAAATGATTAAAAATAACAATTTTTGGCCAATCAAGAAACTATATGCGCCATATATAGGCTATATGTTGTGCACATAGTATGTTGTACATATCATGAAGCGAGGTAGAATTGAAGAAAAACATATTTTTAAGTAAAAACACGAATCCAAACTGAAATCTTAGTAGATTTAACAATTATAGAAGATCATTAAAGCATGAATAGGCAATGAGATCCATTGTATCACACATGATTGAGGCCAATCATCAAAACAAAGCCAAAAATCAGAAACCCATAATGAAATGAAGTGAAAGAGAAGAAGATAATAAGTATCCAACTCACTAAAGTAGATTTAGCTTCTGTAAACTTGATTCTAAAAGTGATTAGGGATTTAAGTAGGATTAATTAGTATCTAATCCTAGGTTAATTACTTAATTAAGTGCTTAATTAATTAAGATTGAAATTTAGTAGAGTTTAGGTTAGTTTTATGAATTTTGGACCTCTTTTCCATAAATATAAGGCTTCTATTTATAGGTGAGGGTCATAAGATCAAGGAAATCACAATAACAATATGGGATTCTAGAGATTTTTGAGCCATGTGTGTAGCACATAATGCTATATGCACAGCATGTAGCAACCCAACATGATCCATTTTTGACCTATATATGCTACCTAATGTAAGCACATTGGGATGTCTACCACAGGTCAAACAAGCATCATTTGGGGGATGAATTCTTGGTACCATCTTGAGCATATTAGATTTGTCTAGGAAAAGGTTGCCCACCATATGGATAATTTCAGAATATGCACAGTATATAGCACTATGTGCTGCGTATATCATGAAATGCATGCTATATGCTTCACCTTCAACAAGCAAAATGTAACATGCTCCACATGTCCAAAACACTCAGAGGAGGTTCAAAGGCATGTGTGTTAATCCGATTGGACATCAGGGATTTGTACCAAGTCAAATTGAGGAAAACCTAAAGTTGCAATGCACTGGTGAAAAGTCATGGTCAACAATTTGACCCCTAATTAGGATAATTTTGAGGCAACACAAGCAAAAGTCATCAAAATGAGACCTAATCATAATATGACTTTTCATTAAAAGCAAGAAGAATACCTAATTAATGCTCGTGTCGAGGTCCAATACTCATGCTAAGGCTTATGAGATGCTCATGTGTAACTCCATAGGGGAAATTACAATTTACTAGGGATGTGAAAGTGATCTGTCGAGGAAGATTCCAACAAGGTGCTCATGCCAAGGCTTGAAACTTTACTAGGGAAGATAATGTGATCCACTGAGGGTATCAAGATTGATTTCTTAATTCTGACATCAAGAGCCTAGTGTGTGAGATAAAACTTACGACTCCACTGAGGAAAATTCATTGGGAGCCCAATGCTTGGGTGAGATGATTGATGCTTGATCAGATGATGCTCATACTAAGGCTTGTAAACTAATTCTACCATTGGGAGTCTGGTTCTCAGGCAAGGTGATCAATGCTTATCATAGTGCTCATGCTAAGACTTATAACCCAATCCTACCAAGCTTGGTGCTTAGACAAGATAATCAATGTTGATCAAGTCAACTATTGGATCAATGGCTTTGCTGTTGGTTTGCGTAGTTAATAAGTAGCGGAAGAAATTTAAAATTTTTATTTTAAAACAACAAACCAAAAGATGATCTTTGCATCAAAACACAGAGAAAATAGTTTAGAGATTTGAAGCGATAGTTTGATAGTAACTCTTAC